>JAVHLU010000953.1:0-41747 GCA_036785755.1 Colletotrichum ledebouriae
TAATAATATATAGCCTTTAGTTACGTGATTATAACTCTCCTAACTATAGCTATACTTATATATACCTATAGCCTCACGATCTTTAACTTTATATTAATAATAACGTGGTTTTTAATTATTTAATAGACTATAAAACTATTAACTTTTCCTCTTATATACTACTCGCGCTGCTATTAAATACTACCTCTATTACTGCTTTATCCGCTAGTTATTACTATCTTAACTATGCTATTATTAGTAATACTCTCTCTATTAGTTAGCGTAAGCTATACTTACTAATATTTAAGCCCTAAGGGGCCTAGGCTACCTCTACCTTAATAATATAGAGGACTTGCTTCAAGAAGGGCTACTCTATAGGGTATATAATGTAAGCACGGTGTGATATTTCGAAGGAAAATTGAGATTTAAATAGGTGAATATATTGAATTCTTTTTCTATGTTCTAAAGTATAGAAAAGCTAGGAAAGAAAGTAGGTATATATAGTTAATACTCCGGAAGCTCCGGAAGTAGTAATAAAGTATAATATAGCTAGTTTAAGCTTATTATAGCTAGATTTAGCTAGTTTAAACCTTATATACCGGATTAATATCTTAAACCTATTTAGTTAAATCTTATTAGATTTAGTTAAACCTTAAGGTTTGATTTTATCTTATTATCCTAGATAAAGGTATAACCCTTTATTTTATAGTATATAACTATATACCGTTCGATATGGAATAAAATAAGGATTTTAAGTATATTCTTTATTTTCCTTATACCTCTAACGGTTATAGAGATATAGGGCTATAAAGATAAAGTCTAATTCTATTTCCTATATATAATAACCTGCCTAGCTTTTACTGCTAAGTCTACTTACTTAGCTATAATATAATATAATATATCCCCTCTAGGGGTATTAATAAGAGCCCTCTTCAGGGCTATATTAATAATATACTCTCTATATATAATAGAGTAGTTAAGGCCTCTAGCTACTGCATAGTGATTTTACCTACTTAAGTATAATAGACCTTCTAACTCCGCGCCTCCTAATAATATATAGCCTTCGGTCACGTGATTATAACTTTCCTAACTATAGCTATACTTATTAAGCTCGGAATTACGCCGCAGCCCCTTCGCAAAAAGACTATAACAAATTCACCCAGTTCGCAGGCATAATTCGGGAAATACTATATAGGTATTTTAACCTATACCCTCTACTAGTTAAGGAAAATAATATAGGAACCCTATACCTTCCTACTACTCGCAAGCAAACCCTCTGA
Organism: Colletotrichum ledebouriae; assembly: GCA_036785755.1. Taxonomy (NCBI): domain Eukaryota; kingdom Fungi; phylum Ascomycota; class Sordariomycetes; order Glomerellales; family Glomerellaceae; genus Colletotrichum; species Colletotrichum ledebouriae. Next base: position 1,260 of record JAVHLU010000953.1, read on the forward strand.
ATATCACTATATAGAGTCGGACGCGCGCCACACTATTGTCAGGAGGCGCGGAGTTAGAAGGTCTGTTGCACTTGAGCAGGTAAAATCACTATGCAGTGGCCAGAGGCCCATAGCTATACTTATATATACCTATTATCTAGATAGCCTCACGATCTTTAACTTTATATTAATAATAATATGGTTTTTAATTATTTAAACTATAAAACTATTAACTTTTCCTCTCGCGCACTACCCGCGCTGCTAATACCGCCTCTATTACGGCTTCGTCCGCTAGTAGTCCTCTTATTTAATCGGGTTAGCTAACGCCTTTATAGCAGCTATGCTATCGTTAGCAACGCTCTCTCTATTAGTTAGCGCAAGCTATACTTACTAATATTCGCCTAGGCCGCCTAGGCTACCTCTACCTTAGTAATATAGAGGACCTACTTAAAGAAGGGCTACTCTATAGGGTATATAATAACCTACTAAACTTCTATTACTAAGTTTACTTACTTAGCTCTAATACTATTATACCTTATAGAGTCCCTTATAGGGGTATTAAGGTAAGCCCTCTTAAGGGCTATATTAATAATATACTCTCTATATATAATAGAGTAGTTAATAAAAGAGTAGGTTTTATTAATTATATCGAGGTTAAACTCTCTAGTAACCCCCTCTATATTATTTATACTAAAAGGTATACCTCGCTTAAGCTTAGTATATTTATATAAAAAGACTAGTACTAATATAGTTAAGGGATAAGGATAAGGAAGAGAGAGAGGTATAAAGCCCTGCTTATAGTAGTAGAGCTTCTTATACTTCTAGCTATAAGAACCTCTTAGGAAAGACCTCTTTAGTTAAGGAGTTACTTCTTATATAGTAGTATTTACCTTGCTAGAAGGTTAACCTTTTAAGTTAAGGAGTTATCTTATATAGTAGCTTTTCTAGGCTACGAGAGCCTTAATAGCCCGTTTAGCTCTAATATAATTAGCCCTAGTATAGCGTATATCTAACTTTATATAAGGGTTTACTTGCGAGTAGTAGGAACGTATAGGGTTCCTATATTATATTCCTTAACTAGTAGAGGGTATAAGTTAAAATACCTATATAGTATTTCCCGAATTATACTTATAAACTAGGTAAATTGATTATAGTCTTTTTATAAAGGGGCTCGGCGTAATTCCGAACTCAATAGAGTAGTTAAAGAAGGAGTAGGTTTTATTAATTATATTAATACTAATGTCGTGCGGGATAGGGCCTACCTGCGTAGTCACGTGCGGTCCCACCCGTTCCGGAGCGGGTATATATATCCCTTCGGTCCGCATACCCCTATTTAGAGAGACTTCTTCCCATAGATATAGTTAGTTCGATATATAGATACCTATATATATACTCCTTTGTTATAGACTTCGTCCTATATACCCTTCTTTATAACCCTCCCCTTGAGCGCTTATAGCTATTATAATAGTTATAAGCCTAGCTCTTAGCTAGTTCGACTTCGCTTATAATATGCCTTTCCTATATAACCCCTAATATACTATAATAACTTTAGGCGCTCCTTTTAGCCCTCCTCTTAGCCCTATATTTAGCCCCTCTTCGTTACTAATATAGCGTTTCTACCTAACCCTTCTACTACCTAGCTACGTATATATACTTACTATCTCTCTAAGCTGCGTAACTAGCCCGCTTAGTATTTATAGCTCTGCTTCTATACCCTCTAAGCAGGCGTATAAGACTATATAAGCCTAAGTAGTTAACCTATACCTAATCTTATACGCTATATAGCGCGCCCTCTAGTAATTAATAAACTTACTATATAGCGTAACGAGGAAGCCTATAAGACCTATATTTATAAATATAATAAATAGGCTGCGTAGCGCTATATATATTAAAACCTAAATAATATAGAGCCTCTGCCTCTACTATCTCTTATAATTAATAATATTTATAATAAGCACGCTATATATATAACTAACTATAGTATTACTAAGGAAACCTAAAAGTCCTTCCTTAGTAGCTACTATAATATCTAGATCTTTATATATCGCACTATTAACCCCTTATTACTTATAGGTATTTAGAATAACCTCGTAGCTATTAACAATACCTCCCTCTAATCCCTTATATAAGCGCTCGAGTAGTTAATTACTCCTATAGACCTCGTTATAATTACTACTATTTAAGATAAATACCTTTATATTCTAGAGCAGGCGAATAGCTCTATATTACTATATATCTAGTATTAGTAATAGTATGCTATATATTAGCACGCGAGGTGACTTAAAATCCCTAAAATCTAAGGGGTTATTATAACAAAGCGCTTCCTCGAGGTAGTTAGTAGGCGGATAGCGCTTATATAGGCCTATAATACCCTTATTAAGGTTATTATAGCTAAGTAGACTAGCACGAAGCTACGCCCCCTTATTAAGATAGCTTTAATATTTAGCGCCCTTATCGCCTAGTAGTTAAAGCAGCCTAGCGCCCTTATAAGTATATTTACTATATTAGTAGGTATATTTAAACCTACCCCTATTAAAAACTCTATAATAAAGCGAGATAATAATAAGGATTATATATAATACCCCTATAAGTATACTTACTATTAGCTAGTATAACGTTATAATTACTTCCTTTTAGTAATTTAGCTTAATAAAGCTAAATAAATCGTTTAGCTTATAGAGCTATAAAAAGAAGCTATCCTAGCTACCCTATATACTAACAAGTTCTCTTACTTATATAACGAGCTTTAAGAAGAGGGTATCGTAAGACTCTCTATTAAATACCTAATAAATATTATAATATAAACTATATTATTAAGTAGACCGCTCCTATTATTATTATTATAGCTAGCGTAGCGCGGGGCCCTCCTAGCGCGCTAACCCCCTTATAAGTAGATCGCTCCCCTTATTATAGCTGCAGCTAGGCCTCCTTAAGTAAGCTACTACCCTTATTATTAAGTAGGCTACTCCCTTTATTATATTTAGTTATAATTATTCTATAGGTAGCGCTACGCGGGATCCCCGGGGCGCTACTCCCCTTATTATATTTAGTTATAAATAGCTTTACTTTACTTTATATTTAGCCTTAGGGGATACTACGAGGCTAAGGGGGTATATTATACGGGATAGGGCCTACCTACGTAGTTATATACGGTCCTACCCGTTCCGGAGCGGGTATATATATCCCTTCGGTCCGCGTACCCCTATTCAGAGAGACTTCTTCCCATAGACATAGTTAGTTCGATATATGGATACCTATATACACACTCCTTCGTTACAGACTTCGTCCCATATGCCCTTCTTCACGAACCTCCCCTTGAGCGCTTGCAGCCATCGCGACAACTAAACTCTCTAGCAAGCTCTTATATATTATTAGTATTAAAGAGTATACCTTATATAAGCTTAGCGTTTTTATATATAGGGTCTAGTGCTAATATAGTTAAGGATTTATTATAGGTTATAGGGATACGGATAAGGAAGAGGGAGAGGTATAAAGCCCTACTTATAGAGCTTCTTATACTTCTAGCTATAAGAACCTCTTAGGAAAGATCTCTTTAGTTAAGGAGTTATCTTATATAATAGCTTTCGCAGTACTTTACTAGAAGGTCGACCTTTTAAGTTAAGGAGTTATCTTATATAGTAGCTTTTACTTTACTAGAAGGTTAACTATTTAGGTTAAGGAGTTATCTTATATAGTAGCTTTCGTAGCACCTTACTAGAAGGTTTAGCGAGGGCGTTACTATAAGAGCCTTAGTAGCCTATTTAGCTCTAATATAATTAGCCCTAGTATAGCGTATATCTAACTTTATAATATTTAAAGGGTTTACTTATAAGTAGTAGGAAGGTTCCTATATTATTTTCCTTAATTAGTAGAGGGTATAGGTTAAAATACCTATATATTATTTCCCGAATTATACCTATAAACTAGGTGAATCTATTATAGTCTTTTTGCGAAGGGGCTGCGGCGTAATTCCGAACTTAAAGACGAGCTATTATAAGCTAATTTAATAGTAGTACTAGAGTCCCTCTAGTAATAGTTATAAGAGATTAAGCAGGGGAATAGCTAATATATAGTTATATAAACCCCTATAAGTACTATTAATAAAGCCCTAGTAATACCTAGTATTATATACTAGAAGCTACTACTCCTACCTCTAAGGTTTTTAAGTAAATAAAAGGAATATACCTCCTAGGTATAATAAATAAGATATAAGATTACTATTAATAAGGCGTTCTACTCTATAAATATAGAGGTATAATACCTTATTAAGTCCTACTTAGATATTACTCTCTAATAGATAATCTCTACTTTCTATAGATTAGAGGGGATAATAAATAATATAACCTAGAGGATTTTATAACCTATCTTAATTAAACTTATAAAGATCATAATATCTAATTATAAGCTATAGCCTAATTATAGATCCTCTAATAGAAAGAGAACGAGGCTTTAGTAAACTTCTTACTAAGGTTTAAGTAAATACTAGCTAATATAAATAATATAAACTAGCTAAGTTTAGTCTAGATCTCGCTTCTAGAGGCCTCCCTTACTCCAAGGCTAAGGGATTAGCTAGTTACTATTAACTTATTAGCTAATTATAATAGCTAGCTCTAAAAGCTTTAGAATATTATATAGAAAGTAGAGTGCTAAAAGGTCCCTAGTAATTACTTAGTAACTTATTAGAGACCTATTACTAAGGACCCTAAGGGGAATATTTATATAACTAGAGCTATATATATCTCTTAAGTTAAGGAGGTAAGATATTATAACTATTAAAACTCTAGGTCACCCTTAGGTATCTCCCTAGTATAATACTAATAGCTAAACTTATCTAGTTTATAGGTTTATACCTAGTAATAACTAAGGACTTTATACCCTTATACTATTACGCTAAGTACCCTAATCTATAATTTAGACTACTTATAGCTATTTAAATATAATATTTTAGCTTCTTTAAACTTATCCCCTAATAGGTAACTAGCTAATTAGCTATAAGATAAGGGTAATAATAGTAGATCCCTCTAGCGGGTTCCTAATAGAAACCTCTTTAACCTATTTATAGTAGAATTATTTATTACTATTAGACTAAGTAGGGGGCCCCTAGCTTTATAGCTTAATACCTAGCTTTACTCCTTACTAGTATTAGGTTAGTTAGATTATAAGTTTATAGAGGTTTCCTTATTACTAAGTTTTACTTAGCTTTATTCTAGCTAGGAATAATACGTTATAAGAGGTCCTTAAGGCTATTCTAAACTTCTTAGATTTAGTAGTAATAATATTAGCCCTATACCCCTTTACCTCGAGATCCTCTATTATTAAAAAGAATAATAAGAGAGGAGATTAGAGTAGAGTAATAAGCTAGATCTTAGCTTAGGAGTATTGAAACTTATCTTAACTTAGCTAGGGTTTAGTAGGTATATTAACCTTATCTATTTCTATTTATTTAGTTAATAGTAACTATTTAGCTTTTTTATTATCTTTAGTACTATCTAGGTATAGCGCCTATTAGGGCTTTATTAACTTAATAACGTTATTATAGTAGTCCCTAATATCCTCCTAGGTTATTTCTTGTAAGTTATCCTTTTACTTATTAATATTACTACTAAATCTTTAAGTGTTATTAAATTAAATATCTTATTCAATAATAACTCCTTACTTAGCTAGATACTATATTTAATATAAGTTAGAGGAGGTATAGCCTATGAGGTATTTAATCTAAGCCCTTAGGTTAAAGCGCTAGAATTAGGTTTTTTATAGCTAAGCTTAACTAGTTATTATAAAGGCCTTATAGCTAAACTAGTAAAGGTAAGAGATATCTAATATAGTAGCGTTACCCTTTATAGGTCTATAAAGGAGCTTATATAGTATCTTCCTCTTAATTATAATAGCGTATAATTATAAGTATATATTACTACTATATATATCTCTAGCTATAAGTATAGTAGTGGTTTTAATAATATATAAAGATATCTAGCCTTTATTTTTATAATTATAGTAATCCTCTCTCCTCTATTATTTTAAGCCTAGGTATTTAGTACTAATAGCTTAATTTAAATACTATATATCTAAATAAGCTCCTTAAGTTCTAGGTATTTTAGGATCTTATTATTATACTTAAATATCTTAATTATTATACTAAGTTCCCTATTAAGAGAGTTAATAAACTAAGTAAATACCCTTATTAAGGTTCTTATTAATTAATCCTCGAGGTAGTAATCCTAGGTATAACTTAATAATCTATTTATAAATAGTAATAGGGTTATGAAGCCTCTATACCCTTATTTAAATAAGTAAAAATCTAGAGCTATTTATCTCCCTAGTATTAATATAGTAACATTAAGTTCGGAATTACGCCGCAGCCCCTTCGCAAAAAGACTATAACAAATTCACCTAGTTCGTAAGTATAACCTAGGAAATACTATATAGGTATTTTAACCTATACCCTCTACTAGTTAAAGAAAATAATATAGGAACCCTATATATACCTACTACTCGCAAGCAAACCCTCTAAATATTATATAAAGTCGGACGCGCGCTATACTAGGGCTAATTATATTAGAGCCGAACGGGCTACTAAGGCTCTTATAGCAAAGCTACTATACGAGATAACTCCTTAACCTAAAAGGTTAACCTTCTAGCAAGGTATTAAAAGTAAAAGCTGCTATATAAGATAACTTCTTAACCTAAAAGGTTAACCTTTTAGCAAGGTACTAAAGGTAAATACTACTATATAAGAGGTAACTCCTTAACTAAAGAGGTCTTTCCTAAGAGGTTCTTATAGCTAGAAGTATAAGAAGCTCTACTACTATAAGCAGAGCCTTATATCTCTCCCTCTTCCTTATCCTTATCCCTTAACTATATTAGTACTAAACTTTATATATAAAAACGCTAAGCTTACGCGAGGTATACCTTTTAATACTAATAATATATAAGAGCTTACTAGAGAGTTTAGTATTAATATAATTAATAAAACCCGCCCCTTCTTTAATTACTCTATTATATATAGAGAGCGTATTATTAGTATAGCCCTTAAGAGAGCTCTTATTAATACCCCTAAAGGGAATACTTACTATTATATTATAGCTAAGTAAGTAGACTTAATAGTAAAAGCAGGTAGGTTGTTATATACCCTATAGAGTAGCCCTTCTTCGAGCAGGTCTTCTATACTATTAAGGTAGAGGTAGCCTAGGCCCCTTAGGGCTTAAATATTAGTAAGTAGAGCTTATACTAACCGCTTTAATATAGAGAGAGCGTTGCTAATAATAGCAGAGCTAGCGGACGAAGTAGTAATAGAGGTAGTATTAGTAGCGTAGGTAGTGCGCGAGAGGATAAGTTAATAGTTTTATAGTCTATTAAATAATTAAAAACCACGTTATTATCGATATAAAGTTAAAGATCGTGAGGCTATTTAGTATAATAGGTATATATAAGTATAGCTATAGTTAGGAAAGTTATAATCACGTAACCGAAGGCTATATATTATTAGGAGGCGCGGAGTTAGAAGGTCTATTGCACTTGAGTAGGTAAAATCACTATGCAGTGGCTAGAGGCCTTAATATAGTAATATCTTCTCTTAGTGTTTAATAAACTTAGTATATTATCTTTCCTAGCTTATAGGTATTATAATTTATTATTATAATAGGTATCCCGCTCTTTACCCTCGCTCTATATATTACTATTTCTAATTAGTATATAATAGCCTCTCTAGTATAGCTAAGTTATAAATACTACTCGCTATCGCGCCCTTTTTAACGCGTTCTTCTTATTAATATAATATATATATTATATTATAGAGGAGTTAGTATAACGTTATTATAAAACGCTACTTAGGTCTTCTTTAGTATATACTTAGGGATATTTTAGTTATAGATATTGATACTGAGCGCGCTTAGCGCGGTTATCCCGCTCAAGGGCGCCTAACGCGTTTAACGCGTTAAATATACCTAAACGCACTAACCCTTATAAAAGGGCTTATCGCCTTTAAGAGAAAACCTTCTAAGAATATAGAATCTTTACCTATATTTTTCGCTTACTATATAGACTATGTTAATTAGTAGTACGACCTTAGTGGTTAGCTATATCCCCTTATAACTAAGGATATCCCTTATAATTAAGGAAGGTACTTAACTATACAGATAGCTAACCCTATTAAGTTTATACGAAGTAATATCTTAATAGTTAATACCTATAGGTATTATTAGAAAGGGCTAGAACCGCTAGGAACTAAAAAGACAATAAACAATATAGCTCTACTTATAAACGGGTAAGAATATTAAGAGTAGGCTTAAAAGATACATAGAATAATTCGTAGATCTAATTAAAAGAGATTATCTAAATTAGGTACGGATTTATTAAGAAAAATGCTTTAAAACGAGGTATACGATTATTAAGGTATTAATTATAATAATATATATATTATCTTAAAGTCTACTACGCTCCTCTCCTCTACGCTCTACTCTATAGTCTTCTTATAATAGGTCTATATACTAAGAGAGTTTTCTAAAGGTTATATAGCTAAGTCTATCTTATCTTATTCTAATTATCCCCTTACAACTTTTTATAATATTATAAAGGAGAGTTTTAATGAAATAAATAAAACTACTTTATAAAAATAGTAAATAAACTCTATTTATAGATCTAATTTATTAATAATATCTTCTAGGCAGGCGATCTTATTACTAAGAAGGTCCCTTAGGTTTGACTATCTTCTACTATAGGTTATATCTTAATAATAGCCTTATTCCCTCTTTCTCTTTATTATACTCCTTATCCTATTCTAATCCTTAGTATAGTTAAAACTACCCGCCTTATTATACTAGGTGTAAGAAGTTATAATAGTATATTCCCTTAGGTATTTTCTACTCGATTTAATCCTACTAGTTAACTCTCTACTAGATATAGTCTATATAGCTATAGTTATACTTATTTAAAGGACTAGGCCTCTTAGGATATAATAGTATATCTATAAGTATAGTTCTTAGGTATAGCTTAATAATTATACTACGACTTAGTATTTATAAGACTTATAACTAAAGCTAATATCTAAGGTATTTAAGCTTATTATCTAGTATTTTAAATAAAGCGGACCTAGATAATACTAATAATCTATAAATAAGTTTAGAAATATCTACTATAGGAGATAGCGTAATATTATCATTATTTCTAAAGTCTATTATATTACTATCTATAGGTAAAGGAGTAAGAGGGTATAAAAAGAAGAAAGGTACTTTCTTAAAGTCTTCTTAACTTAATAGGGTACCTTATAGAGCTATATTACTATTAATAGTTAAGTTATAGAACTCTATAATAATTATAAATATATATTAAGTAACTAAGGGGATTTTAGACTTAGAGAATAATACACTATTACTTAAAGTTATACTACTAAAACGTAGAGATAGTAATCCTTCTTAAATTAGAGCTCTAGCCTATTTAATAAATTAGAGGCTATATATAAATCTATCCCTCTATTAAACTAAATTAACTATATAGGTATTAATTAATAAGAGCTTTTAGAGTTATAGAGGGGCTCCTATCTTATAATACTACGTATTAAGGTCTTATATAGCCTTAATAAAGCGCTAATTACTATTTTAGTCCTATATAGAGTTATAATAGAAGTAGTAGCTAGTTAACTAGTTTATAAAGATCGTAGCTTAGTAATAATTACTATAGTTTAATAGAAAGAAAGCCCTAGTAATATCCTAAAGATTCTTTACCTCTACTCTTTTAAGCTCTATAAAAGCTTTATAATTTCTTTCTTAGGCTACTAGGCTAATTTATAAATTAGAGTATAGATATTATAAGGGTAGCCCTTAATTATAAATATAAAAAGGGCTATAACCTCTAAATTATCTAACTCCTCTTATCTTAATAGCTTCCCTTATATATTATAAAGGTCTAATAAATATTCTACCTAAGCTAAAGTTATAATAGATAGCTCTCTTCTATACTAGGTTATTAAGTAATTTATAGATTCTTAGTTCTATTATATATATTATAGTATTACTAGTATAGGCTTAGTTTTACTTAGTATAGGGTTCCCTTTAGGTCTTATAATACTAAATATAGCTAAGGTATTAGTAAGGTTAAATATAATATCTCTTAGGGTAATAGGGGCTAAGTAGGGCGATATAGATAGCTTTATAAACCTAGGGTAGTTAAGATACTTTATAAAGTTAGCTAGTTACTATAAGTAATAATCCCTTTTCTATTTCTTATAGTTATTCCTCCTCTTTATACTCTAGATATTTAGTTCTTTTAATAATCCTTTCCCTATATCTAACTCTCTTAGATTAATAAGAACTATTAGACTAGTTTATAAATTAGTATCCTTAGGTATTAGTAAGTTAATATCTATTCTATTTAGAGAGGAAACCTCTAGGTTTATAAATTAAGGAGTATACTTAGCTATCTAATATTTAATATCTTCTTAAGCTATTCTTTTCCTAATATCTTTATTTCTTAATTTAAAGCATTAATTATATAGAATTCTATTTACTTTTAGTTAGGTCTAGTATCCTTTAGAAGGTATTTTATTAGTAAAAGCTTTTAATAAATAATTAATCTAAGCTTAATACCTTATTTTAATAGGCTACTTTAGAGGTACTAAGCTTCTAATCTATATAAAAAACCTAAGCTAATTAATAAAGTAGAGACTAGAGGCTTATAATAAAGGGTCTATATATTAAAGTTCTACTAGGTATAATTATCTTATTAAAACTTCCTTAGCTTTATATCTTAGTAGAAAGCTCTTAGTAATAAATATTAGAGTTTATAGGTATCCTTTAGCTCCTCTCCTTAATTACTAATTATTATAAAACTAGTTTCTCCTATCTTATAAGTTAATTAGTAGACTTATAATAACTACCTTAGTGGCCTCTGGCCACTGCATAGTGATTTTACCTGCTCAAGTGCAACAGACCTTCTAACTCCGCGCCTCCTGACAATACACAGCCTTCGTGCGGTGATATTCAGAGGGTTTGCTTGCGAGTAGTAGGAACGTATAGGGTTCCTATATTATTTTCCTTAACTAGTAGAGGGTATAGGTTAAAATGCCTATATAGTGTTTCCCGAATTATGCCTGCGAACTGGGTGAATTTGTTGTAGTCTTTTTGCGAAGGGGCTGCGGCGTAATTCCGAGCTTAATAACTACCTTAGTTAACTTAGGCGCTTATAAATAAATAAGGAGTATATTAAGGGACTTAGCTTTAATTTAAGTAACTATAATATCCCTTATATCTCTATTTTTAAAATTATCTACTATACCTCTAATTATCTTATAATAAAGTAGTTAGCTAGGCTTAGTAAGCCTTATAATATAATAAGTAACTACTAAGATATCCTTAGTATATATTAGAGTTACTATTTTAAGTATACTAATAGTATTAAATATACTAGCTACAACTTACTATAAGTATAAAGGGTAAATTATCTCCTCTATTACTTCTAAGTTCTTATTCTAATGCTTAATAAGGATATATTTTAATACTATATTAAAAGGGTCTATCTAACTAGGGATATTATCTATCCTAAGTAGAGAGTATATATTATATTTAATTAGCTAAAGCTAGTAACTAAGCTTATTAGGAGGTCTAAAGCCTATAATATCTCTATTATTTTATCCCTATACTTAAAACCTACTTATATTTAGTTTATTAAGTATAAGCTCTATTAAAAGTCTAATTTTAAAGATAGGAAGGTTTAAGGATCTTAACTCCTAGATCTATATATCTAACGCTTTATTATTATAAATAATAACTTTCCTTATTATAATATATTAAGAGATAAGTTAATAAGGGGAAAGTATAAGTAATTTATAAACTAAAGAGCTAAATAGAAGTAATATTTAAAGGAAAAAAGAAGCTATAGCATAGTAATTAATATTATATAGTTAGTAGATAAATTAAGTTTAAAAGTAAATAATATATATATAGGGGAGAGAGAAACTAAAGGGCTTAAGGGGTAAGGAGTATATTTTTATATCTACTAATTACTTTAATAATATAGTAATTTATTAGTAGCTTATAGAAAGAATAATTAACTCTCCTCCCTTACCCTCCTTAGCTTTAATAAAGTAAAACGAACTTAGGATAAGAAACCTATAATAAATAGAATAATAAACTAGGGTAGTTATATATAAGGAAAGAATAAAGAAAATAATAGTTAGTAGTAGCTATTAAAATAAGTAGCCTAGTTATAAATTAAATTATTATCCTCCTCTATCCTCTATTATTAACTTCTCCTCTTATAATAATTACTTTTAGCTAGCTATTTTAATCTTTATTTAACCCTTTTATACTTTCTTTCTTATATTTATAAATTATATCTCCTTATTATAACTATTTATAACTTCCTTATTTTTAGTATTAGAAATACTAATTAACCTCGCCCTTATTATCTCCTATTAGTAGTAACCCTTTAGGTCCTTAGTCCTAATATCCCTATACTTAAAATAAAGAAAAATAATATACTTCTTTTTATCTAATACTCTAATAACTAACTTTAGGTATTCCTTATCTTCTTTTTAATATCCCTATACTCTCTAGCTAATAATTATAATTCTTAAGTAGCTATAAGCCTTATTTAGCTTTAACTTAATATCCCTAGTAATAAATACTTAGAGGTAGCCTTTATATTATAGATATTCTCTAATAAGACTATTAAAGTAATAAGGCTAGCTGTTTAAGAGGCTTATCTTAGTATATAAGACTTCGAATAAATATTTAGAGTAACTAAGGGGTCTAGAGAATTCTACTATTAAGTCTTTATTTATACCTCTATTACTTTCCTTACTAGCTTATAGGAGATAAAGGTCTTTTAGTATATAGTAGCTATATATAGTTTATTTATATAATCCTAAGGTAGTTATAATATAATACCCTATATTTACTATAGTAGGTAAGCCTATATTACTAGGAACCTTATAACTAGTATTTATATTTATAAACTATACTTTAAATATATCTCTATACTAAGTACTCCTTATACTAACTACTTTTTTTATAAAACTTAAGAGAGTTACTTATATAATAACCTAAGTATCTATAAGCGCTATAAGTATAAAATTAAATATAATAATAAGGTAAGGAGGAGTAGAGAATCTAATAGTATTAAGGAGATCTTATAGTCCTAAATTCTAATAGATACTATAGTTATAGCTATAGCTAAGTTTAACTTCTCGCTCCTTTATAATAAATATTATTAATAGGCCTAGGAATATTACCCTAAAGCTAGGTTTATATACTCTTATTACCCTTTTATAATAGAGCTACCTCTAGAGTTTAACCTTATAGAACTTATAAACTACTTAGGGCTTTATATTATAAATTAAAGTAGGAAAATAGGGTTTCTAGATATATTTATATAATATATAGGGGGGGTAAAAAGGAAAAGAGAATAAGAAGCTAGTTAGGTTTTAATAAGAAATTAAAACGAATAATATATAAATAGGTTTATAAAGCTAATATTAAAGTATATCTAAGTATAAAAATTAATATAATCCTTTTTATAAGTATCCTTCTCTTTCTTTTTAATAGAAAGTAATCTAATATTAGTAATAATCTTTTCTAAGAAAAAAGGAGGGGACAAGAAAGGTTTACTAATATCCCTATTAGGGGCTAATAACTATAATTTTAATACCCTCTTTCCCTTTCTCTTCTTCTGTCTTATCTTTAGGTTATTAATTTTATATTTATTTAATAAGGAGGGGTAGCTTTAGTATTATTACTAGGAGGTTAAGGATCTTATACTCTCCTAGGCTTAATTACCTTATTATAACTACTAATAGATATTGAAGTTATCTAAGCTATTATTATATTAAATAGTAATAAGGAGGCATACTTTAAATAAGTAGGGAGTTACTAATACTATTTCTTACTCTTATTACTAAGGTTTAGGAATATTATTTCTAGAATCTTAAACTTTTAAACTAAGAGATAAAAAGAAGAGAAAATTAGAATAAGTTTATAAATTATTAATTAAAATAAGTTATAATAAAAGAAACCTTATATATCCCTTAGATCTTCTATTTTAATATACTCTTTCTATTTCTCCTTTATTATTTTAAGAATCTTAATAACTAGTTATTATCTAGCTTTTAAAACCTTAATTACTTTCTCTAAATCCTTTAAATATTACTTTAATTATATTATTAAGTATAATAAATCCTCCTCTGTCTCTTAATTACTTTCCCTAGGTATTATAAGTTCCTCCTCCTCTTCCTTAAGTATATAATTTTTATACTCTTTATTCCCTAGTATTAGGAAGGCTTTTACTAGGTTTCTTTCTAAATTAGATATATAAATATCTAAATTACTTAGTTCCTAATACCCTTTAGGAGCTTAAATAAATTTATAAAGTTAATTCTTATTAAATATCTTTTTAGTAACCTTATTACTTATTAATATTACTAATTAATATAATAGAGCGTTTAGAGCTTATAAAAGGATATAGAAGGGGCCTTGCTATTAATAATTAAGCTTTTTAATAGATAACTTATTAATAGAGCCCTTAATATTAAATACTAGTACTAAATTACTTACCTCTAGCCTCTCCTTTCTTATACTCCTCTTATATTAATTATTATAATATTCTATAGTTTTCTTATATTAACTATTAATTATCTTTTTAGCTTATTCTCTATTTTTATTAAGTTATAAGAAGGCTTATAGATATATTTAAACCTCCTCTTCCTTTATTATTACTAAATCCTAATTAAGAACCCTCTAGGTTAGTATTAGGGTCTTAATAGGAGTAATAGGCTTAAACCTATATAATAAGTAGAAAGGGCTAAAGCTAGTTAAAGTATAAACGCTTAATTAGTCTATAAATAGAGTAATAAGAAGGTATAGCTAAGGGTTAATATCTCTCTCTCCTCTAGTCTATATTAATAATATATAAGTAATTAGCTAATAACTAGTTTTAACTATACTATTAGCCCTTAGGTTATATATAGATATTACTTTCCTCCTTATATTATATTTCTTATTAAATTTAATAATAATATCCTTATTCTCTAGTCCTCTATTAATAATAAGTTTACTATATAATCTATAGTAATAAATAATCTCTTCTTAGATAAACTTAGCGATCTCTACTAAAATTACTCTCTTAAGCTACTAGGCTTTAGGCTATCCTATTAATAAATCCCTTACCTTAACGAGGTACTACTTACTTACTCTCTATATATTTAATAAGACCTTAGTAAAGAGTAGTCCCTTTAGGGAGCTATAGGTCCTTATATTATTTATATATTAAGCTCTCTACTTTTAGTAAATAGAGTAACTCTTTAGGGATTTACTAATCTTTATATATATACTAGCCTAGATATAGTAATTAGATAGTCTTCTAGCTATAGCTTACTTACTTTAATAACTACTCTCTTTATAACCCTTTATAATTAGCTTCTTCTACTACTTAGGATTATTAATAACTTATTATAATATTAGCTTTTAATTTATTAATCTAATAAAAAGCAGGTAGTTCTAAATATTATAATTTAATACTCTAGTCTTAAAGTTATAATACCTTACTAGTTAAATTCCTAGAGGTATCTCTATATTATTAAATAATAAGCGATTTATTAAGAATATACTAAATAGGTCTATAAATTATTAAAAAGAGTATCTAGGATATTTATTATATTACTAATAACCTCTATATTTCCTACTAGGACCTCCTCTATATATTACTTATTATTATAATATTAAGCTTAATTAAAAAAGGAACTAGCTTCTATATTTATAAAGAAGATCTATAAATCGATCTAAGAGTTAATCTCCCCCTTAGCTTCCTTATTAATAGTATTAGAAGGTCCCTAGGGTTTTTATAATAAGCTATTTATTACTATATTCTAAGTACTATAGATATATTATACTTTAAAGTTAAATATTTAAATCTATATAATCTAGCGAATACTAAGGGCTCCTAGGAGGTTTATAGCTAGTTTATTAAGTTATATAACTAATATCTAAGCGTTTATTTCTAAGATAAAGTATTATCTATATAAATAATTATATACCCTCTTTAAAGCCTTTAGAATACTATATAATTCCTTCTTCCTAGTGTTATATAATAGCTCTAGTTTTAACTAAGTATTATTCTTAAAGCGAGAGATTACGCGCTAGTTATTTATAAATTATCCTAGGACTCTACTCTATCCTATATTATTAGTATTAACTATAAGGTAGATATCTCCTCCTTTAGGGCTATAGTTTATAGTAATAAGGATTAAGGCCCTTATAAGTATTACTTTTAAGATATTTAAAGCTATTTATTACTTCTCCTCCTAGCTAAATAAGGTATCCTTCTTAAGTAAGTTAGTAAGTAGCTTTATAATAGTAGAGTAGTCTTATACCTAGGATCTATAGAATATTATAATCCTAAGGAAAGCCTTTAACTCTATTAAATTAGTATAAGTAGCCTATTTCTAGATCTTAATTATTTTCGCTTCCTCTAAATAACGCCTATTAGTACTATAAATATAGCTAATAATTATTATTACTTCCTAGGCTTATTATAACTTAACTACTACTATTATATACTTTACTAGCTCTAAATTAACTAGGACCTTATTAATATTCTATAAGTATTCTAAAATAAATCTATAAATCCCTAGATAAGACTCGATCTTTTCTTTATTATATTACAAAGTTAGTTCTTTAATAGTAATATTATTAAGGAAGGCTTTATAATAGCTAGGGATAAGGTTATATAGGATTCTAATTATAACTTATATAAACTAAGTAACTAGGTTTATTACTCCTTAAGGTAAGATATATATCTATAGTAGTCTAATAAGTAATATAAATATTATTAAGTCTCTACTTATAGGGTCTAATAGGACTTAGTTATATCTTAAGAAGAAGTCTAGTAGTAATAATAGTTAATATATAGCGAAGTCTTCTAAAGAATTATCTACTAAAGGGGGTAGTACTATATCTTATATTATAACTATATTTATTTTAGTTACTAAGTTAATAAGCCTTATATTACTATCTTTTTTTATATAAGGAAGAATAAATTATAATAAGCTATATAACTTTACTTAAGGATTCCCTTCTTTAGTCTATCCTTTAGAATTATAATAATATCCTACTCTAGTCCTCTTAATATTAGGATTCCTTTTACTTACTACGCTTTATATAGTATTATTTAAATTATCTATAGACTTATAATAGAAGGGTATATAGAGCTATAATACTTAAATTCCTAGGCTAAAGCCTTCTCTCTTATAATAAGAATAGCTAAAAGGAGCTTCTTTTCTTTAGGCTATAGATAATTAATAGTCTTTAAGATAGCTTCTTATTAAGCTCTTATAAGCCTTATTCCTTACTTAATAATTAAAAACCTTAGTATAACTAAGCTTATAAATAGGGTACTAGGATCTAGGGTTATATTTTTCTTAGCCTTTACCTATACTTTTAAATTCTACTCTAGGTCTCTATCTAGGGTTAAACTATCTAATATAGCGTTATTAATAAGTTAAATCTTCTTATCTTTTATCTTATATATTATATTAATATCTTCTATTAGTAATACGGGCGTTATTAGTATAGGTTTATAATTATTATAGGAAAAAGTAGTATCTATAGCTATAATAACTTTAATACCTTTTTAATATACTAACTTATACTTCCTCCTTAATACTTTCCTCTTTAATATTCCTTTCTTAGGTCTATAAATATAATATTAATAATTAGTACTATAGCTATTATATCCTATTATATACCCTATACTTATAATTACTTTATAGATTTTATTAAGCTTAGGGGTAACTTCGTTATAGATTATAATCTCTAGGACTTTATTAAAAATTAATCTAAACTCTTTAAAAATAGTAATAACTTCCTTATTTAGGTCTAATTATTACTTAACTTTATCTAATAGGTTATAAGAGCCTTTAAAAGCTTATTAAATCGCTTTAATATCCTAGCATATCCTTATACTCCTTAGCGTTATATCTAGCTCTTCCTTACTCTTAGTATTATTAACTTATTAATTATCTCTTATAAAGTCTAAGCTTATTACTATATTAGGTTTATTAGTACTAGCCTCTACTTCCCCTTCTCTATAGGAGATAAGAGAGTATATTAATACTAAGAAGAAATAAAGTAGTTTATCTTAGTAATAATTTCTAAGAACTAAGTAATTAAGTCTCTAATATAAAATAATAATAGGATATTAATCTTAATATTCCTAGACTAAAGGACTCTAATAATCTAGTTTTATATATAATCTAGCGTTATTTAAGTCTTTAAGATAAAAGGGGCTCCTAATATTAGGTCCTTATTATAAGTATTTTAAAAGAAAACAAAAAAGCTAATATCCTAAATCTAATTACTACTAAAATAAACGTTATTTATAATTACACTTAGAAACTAGGTCCTCTGCTCTTTATTAGTAATCCTATAGATCCCTATATTTATCTTAACTATATCGCTTTATAAGCCTAGGTGCTTAATATAACTTTTACTAATAAGGTTAATAATAGAGCTATTATTAATAATCCCCTTAATTAATATATTCGCAAGGCCATAAAGAGTAATAGTAATCTACTAGTAGGTTATAATAAAGTCTAGGATAGTAATATATCTTAGTAGTAGGAGTAATATTAACTCCTAATCTTTTATTATAGTACCTATCTTAAAGATAGGATTAATCGTATAGTAATTAAATTAAATTACCTTAGTCTATGAATCCTTAGGTAAGTTTATAGAGATAATAGCTAAAGCTACTTAGCTTTTAGAATAATTCCTATTATTATTCTATTAATTTATTTATTCCTATAGCTTATTATTACTAGCTCTTATCTTATTAAATTAATCTAGAAGTCTAATATTAATAGGAATAAAGAGCTCTTATACCTTTAAGTTATATCTATCCTTATATTTAGTAATTATAGCTTTAGTAGTATTATAAACTATTCTATACTAATTAGGCTAGTTCTAATAAAAGAAGGCTTTAGGAATAGCTACTTTCCTATTTACTTTTTTATTATATAGCTTAAGAATAAGAGTATAGCTAGTTTATAAATTACTATATTAAATCTAAGGCTTATCTTATTTATCTTACTTCTATTACTTAACTTATTCCTTAGGGGTATCTAGTAATATAACGTCTATAATATCTTCCTTATTATCTAGGAGCTCTATAACTCTCTAAGTAATTTAAATAGGAGGGTTTTAAATTATAAATAGGTCTATTATTTAGGGAGCCTAGTAATAACGAGTATTATAAGGTTCTATATAATAACTTCTAGCTTTCTCTCTTTCTATAGTAATAATATTTTCTACTAGGTTAATATACTAGTTCTTTAGCTTAAACCTAAAGAACGTTATATTTATAAAGTTATATAATTAATTAGTATTCTTTAATAAATTCGTAAAGCTAATAGATAGTTTAGGGCGTATCTTATTATAACTAATAACTCTTATAACCTCCTCTAGAAGCTTTAGCTACTACCTTTCTACTAACTTACTTATAGTAACTATATAGTATATAAAGGTATCCTTATTAATTAGGATATACTTTAAAATTATCTAGCTATTAGTTAATTTATAGTTTTAGCCTTTATTAATAATACCTATCTTAACCTTAGTACTTATATCTAGAGTATTAATAAAGTAGTAGGGCGATATATAATAGTAGACCTTATTCTAGCTAGCCTTGAGATACTTAATATAGCTAATAACGATATAGTTAATAGCGCTATAAAACTAGTAAGCCCCTATAGCTTAGAAAGGTATATATTATAATAGTCTATCTTATAAGAAGCCTCTATAGCCTCCTCTTACTCTACCTCTTCTAAATCCCTAGTATTATTAATATCCTCCTTAGTAATCCCTATATCTAGCTTATAAGTAAAAGTATTATTATTATTAGTATTAAGTCTATAAATAGTCCTAAGATTATTATTTATAAGGTTTAGTAGCTTTTATAGCGTTTAGATTAAAAGTATTATCTCCTTAGCTAATAACTTACTTAATAAGGGTTAAGATATCTATCTTATAATTAGCCCTATTAATATTTAGGGTCCTAAAGTTCTCTATAAGAGAGTTAATAATTAAGCTAGTAGTCTAGGCTATAGAGAGTTCCTTAGCTTTAGCCCTCTATCTTATTAGAATTACTTTTATAAGGACTTAAAGCCTTATTATTAGTTTAGGCTTAATAAGGCTAGATAACTACTAAAGTTCCTAGTAGGTAGTAAACTATTTAATTAGGGTATCTTCTATTATAACCTATTACTTTAAAATAACCTTAGTAAGCTAGTAGCTAAGACTTTAAGCTATAGCTCTTATAGCTCTCTCTAAAAAATAATAATAAGTAATATAAATAAGCTTAGTATTAATAAGTTCTAGGTCTCTATATTAGATAGCTCTCTATTAAAGCTATTAAATAGTAGTAATTAATATTATAACCTAGGAAGGGTTATTATCCTTAATATAAGATCCTATAACTAGGTTCTAAAAGTCCTTATTAGGATCTTAATAAGACTTTAGGTCTATAAATCTAAATTAGTATAGAAATCTCTCCTTAGCTTCCTTCTAGGTCTTAGCTTTATTAATATTAGACTTTTCTATATCTTAATAGTTACTAGAGCTATATATATAGACCTTATTCTTTATATCTTTATTAATCTTATAATAAAGCTTTAAAAAGCTCTTATAATTAGTAATAAAGTTAGAGATATTAGTACTAATAAACTTAGGCGCTCTAGCTAAATAGGGAGTTATTATTATAATAATAAGACGTCTTATAAGGAGATTAATAAGGGCTATAATATCTTAATTAGTATAACTTCCTTTAGGGGAACGTAGAGTACTTAAGGATATTACTCCTATCCTAGAAGTAGGATTTATAGACCTATCTATATTATTATTAGAGGCTAGCTATCTTATAGTATAAGGTTATATCTTACTAAATAAAGCTCTTATAAATCTCTCTTTAGGCTATTTCCCCTTATTAGAAGAAGATCTAGTATCTAAGTTAGCTAAGGAAGAAGAAGATATAATACTTATAGGTTTATAAATATTAAAGTTAATATTATATAGTTAAAGTAATAGAGTATTATAGTTAATAAAGTAAAGTTATTATTATAATATCTTCTAAATAGAAAGATAAAGTAAGTAGTTATAACTTTCTTTAAATAAAACGAAAAAGGAAATAGTATAAACTAAATAACTAAATAAATATAGGAAGGGTCTAGCGACCTCGATCTTATTACTCTAGGCTATTATAGATTTACTTTAAGTCTTATTACTTAATATAGAAGGGTCTTCCTAATAACGCTCTTATCCTCAGAATTTATAGCTTCTTTATATTAATATCTCTCTAAAGTTAGTATATCGCTCTTAGTACTTAGGGCTATAATAGTAAGGGGTTTATTAGTCTCTAGTTACTAATCTAGTTAATCTCGCTATACTTATTAGCTTAGTAAGACTACTAATCTCTATATTAGTATTATATATAGCTATCTTAGCTATATTAGCTATATCTTACTAGTTAAATAATAGTAGTTATAATAATATATAAGGGGGTAAGGAAAGGAATATACTCGCTAGAACCTGCTAATAGTATAAAAAAAAAGAGAAAGGGAGGATTTTAAGGTCTATATTATTCCTACCTTAATTCTATAAGAAAGCATAGCTATTACTATTCCCTTAGAACTAAGGTAGATCTATAAATATTATCCTCTCTTTAAACTAAGCTTTTATCGTTATTTATATTATTATTATTTATTATTTATAAATTTCTTAAGTTATTATTATATTTAAAGTAGATTAATTATATATATATATATATATATATTAATAGCAGGGATATATAGATATAGCGAAGGCACCTAACTCTCTAAGAAGCTTATAAAAGCTATTAAAAAGAGTAAAGAAATCTACCTCTAAGTACTATTAAAAAGGGCTAGAACTACTAGGAACTAGAAAGATAATAAATAATATAGCTCTACTTATAAATAGGTAAGAATATTAAGAGTAAGCTTAAAAGATATATAGAATAATTCGTAGATCTAATTAAAAGAGATTATCTAAATTAGGCGCGGATTCGCTAAGAAAAATACTTTAAAACGAGGTATAGGATTATTAAGGTACTAATTATAATAATATATATACTATCCTAAAGTCTACTACGCTCCTCTCCTCTATGCTCTACTCTATAGTCTTCCTATAATAGGTCTATACGCTAAGGGAGTTTTCTAAAAGTTGCGCAGCTAAGTCTATCTTATCCTATCCTATTATATATTATTAAAAACCTCTAAACTCCCCCTTTCCCTTAACTAGGAAATATTAATAAGAGATATTAACTCTTTACTATTTCCCTTAACTAGGAGATATCCCTAAGAGATATTAAACCTCGAAGATTTCCTTAACTAAGGAATATCCTAAAGAGATAATAAACCTCTTAGATAATAATACCCTATAAGCTACTTTCTAATTATAAGGTTAAAGAAAGTCTCGAGTCTAACCTTCTAAAACTTATTAATTATTTAATTATTATAAACTTTATAGTAGCACTTAAGCGATACCCTAATAAGTTCTATATACTACTTATTTAAACTAAGTATACCTTTCTTAGGTTAGCTATAAGAGTTAGTATTATAGCTATTACTTATAAGAACTTTAAATAACGTTTAGTAAAGTATTATAGATATATTTAAAAGTTATTACTATAGAGAGAAGTATATAAAACTACTTAGTATATTTAAAGTAAGGTCCTATAGGTATAGATAACTAACTTATAACTATTTATAAATACTATTAAATAGTAGTATCGCCTTAACCTCCCTTATTATAATTAATATATTAAGATAGAGATTAAATAGAGCTAGACTCTAGATCTAACGCTCCCTTTTAAAAAGAATAAAGAGAGGGGAGGTTATAAAACCTTAAGAGCTAAAGCTATAGATAAGCTAGATATCCTAAAACCTATATCTAAACTTAATATAATAATAATCCCTAAAGCTTTTTTAATACTCCTATTAACTCTAGAGGAATATTATAAGTTTAGATAAAGTTTTATAAATAGTTTATAACTCCTATATCTTAAACTTATATTAAAGGATATAATTACTATATTAATATTAGAGCTAAGCTTAAATATATTCTATATATTATTTAAAGAAAGTAAAAATATATTAAGTACTTTATTCCTAACCTAAGGAAAAGGAATAAGTAGCCCTCTTATACCTAAGCTAAGCGACTTATAGAGTTACTCTAATATTTAGAGCTAGGGTAAGTAATTTAATAAGATAAGCGCCTAGGAACTAAAAGCTAGACTATTAAACCTTAATAAAAGTAAAAGATATAATTAGGATATTAAATATATAGAGGATACTCCTCTATTACTACTACTACTTATACTATCTAGAGATCCTAGTAATAGAGGTAATAATAATAACCCTAAGGGCTAAAATAGTAGAGGAGGTAACCCTAGCTATAGTAATAGTAAAAGCTAAGGCGATTAATACCCTTAACTACTAGCTAGGTTAAGAGATATTATTAAATTATTATCTAATCCTAATAGGTTCTTAGTTAGCTATAACTTTCTTATATTCCTTCTCTCTATAAATAAAGAAAGGGTAGTATAGGTAATAGCTAGTATATTAGTTATAGAACCTAGGCGTAGTACTCCTCGTTTTAAGACTAATATAATTAGGTTATTCGATCTACTTCTATATAATAACGAAGTTAATAATATAAGTATTAATAGTAATTTAAAGACTATTTACTAAACTATATATTATTTTATTAATACTATTAATAGCTATATTAAGTCGGATAATAGGAACCTAGCTATAGCTACTCTTAACCTATAGTAAACCTTATTAAGGTATACCTCGGACTAGTACTATATAGACCTAATATTTAATAAGAAGGCGGAGCTTAAGGACCCTAATTATAGATTAGACTATTAGAAAGAGTTATTAGTTAAATACTTTTATTTACCTTATGAAATTACTAAAGTATATTTAACTAAGGAGAGGTATACCCTATATAATATATATAATTAATATAATATTTAATACTAGATAACTAAGGTTGCTCGACTTTATAAGGATATAGAAGAGAGCGAATCTAAGGTATTAACTATTATATATAATAAGATAGATATAAAACTAGTTATTAGTATTCCTTAGCTAACTAGTAATATAAATTATAATAAGTTTATTATAAGCTCATAGAGATAGTCCCTAGCTAGTATTAAATAGTTACTAAAGGATCCTAGCGAGTATTAGTTTAGCTATCTATTAAGACGACCCGTATAGGAACCGTAGCGACGCGATTATTACTAAAAGAGACCTCGAAGGTAGGCTGCACTACTACTACCTACTACCTATACTATACGAACCTAATATCTAGCCTATTACTTCTAAGGCCTATAAAGCAAGCTGCTAATATTACTACTAAACCCGTATTAAGCTCTGCTTATAAGGAAATTCGGTTTAACTAATAATAAAGGCCTAAATACTAATATAAATAGCTTAGTTAATACGTTTAATATCCTTAACCGCCTAGTTGCCCTTTAGTATATATAATAAAGGGGACTAGTCGTAAGTAAGTAGAAGAGGAAGTATATACTTCGTTAGATAAGGGCGACTTTAACTATATCTAGTATATTAAGGCTAGTAAGGATTTAGATTTATATAAAGAAGACTTAGTTATTAATACTAATAATAAGGATAACTAAGAGTAATAGGAAGACGATCCTAAGCACGTTAACCTAGTTACTTAATCTACTTATTACTATAAATACCCTCTAGGTTATATCCCTAGATATAAGGATAAATACCTTATTTTTAATATTAACTTATTCTAAAATTCGCTCCTTAAGGATCCTAGAATCTGCTCTTATAAAATATACCTTTATAACGCTAAGCTATATACTAACTTCGAGGGTATCTTCTTATATTAGACCCTTCTATCCCCCTAGCTAAATATAACGCTTATTAGTCCTATTAAGCTATAGTAATATATAGTTATATATTTATACTATTATATATACGCTAAGATTATTATCTAAGGCTATTATAACGGATTACTAATCGTAGTCTATATTAATACTAGCGTAGACCGCTTAGTTATAAGCAAAGCCTACTTATAATAGTTCCGCACTATCTTAAGAGAACCTAAGGTATTTAAGCTCTAAGGCCTAGGAAGCCTTAAGACTATCGCCTAGGTAACTTTTATAATTCTTATATAAGGATAATAACCTAATAGTTATATAATAACCGCTAAGCTTTATATAGGTATATAGCTTATCTTATATTTAGATATTAGTTTACTTATAGGGTAAGACTTTAATATACCTAATAGGCTCGATATCCTAAACTTAGAATTATATATCCGGATTATATCTTATAATAATATTTAAATTCCCTCTTAGATCTATTTAAAAGTCCCTTTAAAAGTTTATAATATATATATTATAAGAAATATAACTATTATACTATATAATCGCTCTGCTATTTAAATTAATATACTATTAATAAAATAGAGTCCCTTCTATTTAGCCTAAAGAATAAAGGGTATATATATATATATATATATATATAAGTAGTTTACTATTTACTCCTATTATTAATAACGCTCCTTACCTATTAAAGATTAAATAAGGTATTAAGCTTAGAACCCTAGCGCCCTTTAAGTCTAATAGATACCTTAAGCTAAAGACTTGCGATTAACTATAAATAGCCTTTTTAATATTATTATATAAGGATCTAACGTATTATACTATTTTTAGCCTTTTGGATCGCAAGCTTATAATACTCGTTTAGCTATTAGAACTATTAGTTAATAAATAAGTAGAGATCTCTAACCTAACTAATAAGGAAGCGCTCGCTAACTAAGGTATAATAAAGGATAATATAACGCTAAACTATAGAGATATCTATAAGGGGAATATTAACCTAAATAGTAAGATAGGTATAACTAAGCTTAAAAACTTACTAGTAGTTATTACTAAGGAAGGTATATATATCTATAACTAAGACGCTAAAGCTATTTAATACCTTAAAGAGGTTATTTATATTACCCTACTATTTAGAAGGACTAAGAACGAATTAATCTTCTAGAAGACTAATACCTTAAGGTTAGACTTATTAAAAGATAGTAGAATATAAATATTAGATAATAACCTTATTCTATTAGTAAAGAGGATAAGAAATTTATTAATAAACCTTAGATAAGCTCTATATTTAATACTATATAGAATAGGGTAACTCTAGGCCTATATTATTTAGAGCCTTTATATTTACTATATAGCGAATTATAGATAGTAGGCGTAAAGGTTAGATAGTTATAGACCTATATACTCTTAATAAAGCTATAATCCCTAATATATACTCTATATTACTATAGTAAGACGTTATTAAATACCTTTATAGTAAACTATAGATTACTATAGTTAACGCTCGATCCTTCTTCTATTAATTTCTTATTAAGAAGGAATATTAAGATTAATTTACTATAATTAGCTACTAGGGATTAGAACGCTTAAAGGTAGTACTTATAGGATTCTATAATTTATTTACTTACACTTAACGCGTTATAAATACACTCCTATAACTATATAAGGAATATACCTATGCGTTTATTAATAATATTAATTATCGCCTTAAAAGACCTTAATACTTACCTTAAGTACCTTAATATAATTCTTAAACTCTTTATAGATATTAGACTTTTACTTTTAGTAAAGAAGTTATTTATTAGATACCTTTCTATTAAACTACTTAGCTTTACTATTAACGCGTTTAGACTATTAAATATATAAGACTATATTAATACTATTAAAAAGATGAAGTCCCCCTATAACCTCCGCTAGCGTAAATACTAAATAGGTATAACTAGTTTTTTATAATATATAATACTACGCTATAGTTATTATATTTAACTGCTCTAATAGTATAAAACTATATTACTTACCTAAGCATAAGCTTAAGGGAAGGATAAAGGCGCTATAAGAAAGGTTTTCTATTAAAAGATAAGTTTTAAACCTACGCTAGAAGGAGTAGCTAGCTTTAATAACGTTAAGGATGCTTTAATAGTAAATAACGCCTTATTCTATTATAACCCCGATAAGTAGTTATTTATATAGCTTAACTCATTAAAGGAATATAGATACTCTATACTAATCTTGTAACTAGCTAATAATATTAAATAGAAACCTTATAACCCTATTAAGTATACTAATATATATCTAATTACTTATATTAATAAGGCCCTTAATTAAGCTAAATAGAAGTATTAGCCTACTAAACTCGAAGTTACTTACTTAGTATTAGTAATAAAAAAGTATTAGCTAATACTATATTTATTAAGATAAGACCCTATAATAGTACTTACTAATTATTTAGTAATATATAATATTATTAAATAAACGTCGCTATAGTTAGAAGATAAAACGAGGTCTAACTTATAACTTATATTATTATTAGAATATCTTAGCTAGTTCTCCCTAATATATTATTATATCCCTAGAATATTAAGTATTATAGCGGACGCGCTATTATACCTACTTATAATAGAAATCCCTATTAAAGACGTTAGGGAACTTAATAAGATATAGGATAATATACTAATAGGTATTAACTTTATAATAGAGGTATCTCTTAATAACGACTTTAAGACTAAGCTTATTTAATCTTATACTAACTCTAAGTCCTAGAGCAGAGCATATAAAATACTCTATAAAAAGGTAGATAATATAGACCTTAACTTCGTTATATATAATAATCTCCTCTATTATATTAACCCTTATACTAATAAATAAAGGCTCTATATTCCGAAAGAGTTAGTAACGCTACTTATTAAAAAAGCTTATAATAACTACTATTACTTTAGTAAGGAATAAATATAGAGAGCTATTAATAAATACCTTTATATACTACGTCTTAAATAATAAGTTAATAACTACGTAGCTAACTACCTATAATATAGAATAATAAGTCTAGAATATTAACTACTACTTAGCGCGATATAGCTAATATTAATACTAGCTATTCCCTTCTATATAATTACTATAGACTTTATTATTAGACTACCTGAAATACCTTCGCGGTATTTAGGCTATAAAGTAGAGAACTTCATACTTCTTAATATAGTACTTATTATAACTAATAAGTTCTCTAAAGTAATACTTCTTATCCTAGGTTACTTAATATATACTACTAAGATCTAGGGATACCTCCTTCTTTATAACCTCTAATATAGTAACTAGGGAATATTAAAAGCTATTATATCTAATTATAACTAGAAGTTCTTATTAAAGTTTTAAACCGCACTATAGGCTAAATTATATATTAAATTAAGATTCTTAATAGCATATTATCTATAAACTAATAATATTTTAGAATATAAAAACTAAATTATTAAACTAGCTATTTATTACTTTCTTAACCTCGTTAATAATAACTAGGTAATATTACTACTAAGCCTTTAATATAACCTTAATAATACCTACTTATAAGTTATTAGTTATTTATTAAACTAAATCCTATATAGTAGGAATACTAATAACGCGTTAAATATCTTAGGTAATACTAATCCTAAAATAAACTATAAAATCTTCTAGGAGGAAGTAGAAATTTTAATCGTAGTAGCCTAGCTATATATAAAGGAATAGTATAATAAAAAATATCGTTTTATTACCTTTAAGCTAGGCGACTAGGTATACCTTAAGATAGGATTAGGATATTATCTACTAGGACGGCTAAGCCTAAAGTATAACTAATAGTATATTCTAATTAAGGTTTTTAAATATATTGGTAAGTTAGTATACTACCTCGATATTCTACTTAATATAAATATTTACCTAGTTATATCTATTATCTAACTTATATTAATACTAGCCCCTAGTAATAACCTATTTACTTATTAAGATAACTACTAAGGCCTAGTTAATATTAAGGAAGATAATAATATTTATTAGCTTAAAATATATAAGTATTTTAAGATTAAAAGTATTAATAAGAAGCAAACCCTTATATAAGGAAAGGTATAAGATCTAGTTAAATAAAAAGGTTACTTACTAATATATACTATTTAGATAGATAAAGATACTATAAACGTAGCTAAACTTATTATTATATTTAAAAGTAAGGAATAAGAGATAGAATAGCTCTATAAATAAGTATAAGCTTAAAGACCTATCTAATAGGGTATTAAACTAGTATTAAAGCCTAATAAAAGACTACTAAGGCGCTTAAGAGGAAGGCTTTATAAGAACCTAGTAGAATAATATAATATATATTATAAATAAGGAACGCGCTACTTAAAGCGCCTTAAATAAATAGGTAGATTATAAAGAGTATTATAACTAAGGCCTTATTATAAAATAAAGATATTTAGCACGCTTAGCGCGTCTAAGGACTTTACCCTAATAATAGCGATATTTATATCTATCCTATTAGCAAGGATAACTATATCTATTACACCTTCCCTCTTAAACTCCTTCTACCCTTAGTATTATAAGAACTTTTATAAATATAACCGCCCTCCTCGCTAGAAGGTTAACCCCTACTCTTATTTAACTAATAAGAAAAATTAGCGCTTAAGTATATATATATATAATAAATTTATATTACTAGGTAACCCTACTAGTTATTACTACTACCTTTGCTTGCTTAGTATTAAGCGTATTTTTCCCTCTATAGATATATTTTATAGAAAAGTATTAACGCCTTTAACCCCTCTACTTTATTATTATTATACTTATATATCTCCCTTTATTACTATTATCCTCTTCTAGATATTAAAGAACCTTACTAACGCTCTATATTATCACGCGCTTAGCGCTACTAGAGTAACCTATATTATATATACCTAGGTATTACTTTATTATAAGTAGATAACGCTCTAAATGCAAAGACGCTAAGTATATTACCCTTAACTATATTTACTATTACTTATTTAATATTAAGATCCCTCGTAGTAAGCCTAGATATTATATTTATAACTAAGAAATCTTTAAGTACGCCCTTAATTAAGAGACCTAATATTATAGAACTAGTTATAATATTTCTAATAGTCTATTTATTATTTACCTAAGTACTAATACTTATCTAGTTATCTAACTACTATTTATAAACTAAATTAAGTTCTATTACTAATTTCCTAATATTATCTTAAACCTTAAGTAGCTATCTCTCTATAATATTATATAGAACTCTCTTAAATATAACTTATATTATACTACTAATATCGCTAGCTTACTTATTTCTATTAATTCTAGAGAGGCGTTAAGTAGAGATAACAAACCTATTACTACTAAATATAATTAAGCTAATAAACCTATTAATACTACTTAGCCTAAATAATCCCTTAATACTAGCTAATCTAACTAAGCTACTAATATTACTAAATATACTAAACCTTAACTATTAACTATTATTATTATAACTAGTACTAGATTAACTTCTATTACTTAGAATAAGACTAATAAGATAGCTACTCCTAAGAAGCAAGCTACTAGTATTAGTACCCCTAATGCGATAGATATTATTAAAGCTATTAGGGGAATGCGAGCCTATAGTAAATATATTAGCTATATCTCTATACTACTTAATAAATATAAGGAAACCTAGATCGCTCTAAATATAGCGCCCTCTAAGGGTTATACTATTAATACTAGCGCTATTACTCTTAACCTAGGCTAATTTATTAAGTTAGCTACTAATAAGTTCAAGGTTATTATAGTAACTATCCCTAAGGGACTAATATAAGAGAGCCTAGGCTTCCCTAGCCCTAAATAATACCTCGCTACTAGGTTATCTACTAAGTATATAGTATTAGCTATAGGCCTAGATAATTACTCTAATATTAACCCTTCCTCTAATATTAGCCCTTTTAATACTACTAACGTACCTAGCGCTACTAAGACGCCTAACACTACTACTAGTATTAAGAAGATCGTTATTACTAACTAGTAATCCTATACTTATATCGCTAGCCTCTATTACCTTACCTACTCCTATATAAGGTTCCTAACTACTTAGGAGGTAATTAATATATACCTTTAGCGCCTCTACTTCTTTAATATAACTAACCTTATTACTACCTGCTATATTAAACGCCTTACCCTATATACCCTTATCTAGAATAGCTTAATTATCCTTAGTCTATATATATATATCCGCGCCCTTAACTAATTTATAACTAAATAAATTATAAGTAACCTGGAATTTAGCGCTATATTACTATTCTTTATTATTAAGTAGATATTATAATATAAGTTTCCTAGTATATATACTATGGATAATACTTATATTAGTTAGGCTATAGTTAATAGTAATAATATAGGCGCTATCTATACCCTTTTAGACCTTAATAACCCTAAGGCTATAGATATAGCTAACTTTTAATATTAATACGCTATAGATCTTTAAGGTCTTTAGGCTAATATAACCTCCCTTACTACCTTAATCGCTATAATTAAAGATAATAGTATTACTAAGTTATACCTTAAGGTTAGTAATGAATCTCGCTACTAGTTCCTAGAATAATATAAAGATAATACCTAGCTAGCTACTACTTATAGTATTAGTATTAACTAACTCCTAGCTATAGCTAAAGAGATTATTAATAACGAGGATAAGGATTACCCTAACCTCTTAAAGATAGCTAATACTACGCCTAAGACTCCCTTAGCTTAAAGTAGGATATAGTAAAATATATAGAATAGAAAGGAAGTAAGGTTATATATAGTTATTTATATATAGTAATATAGCTCTACTTATTAGTATATTACTATAATAGGAGGTATAAATTAAGATTTATACTATATATTGCAATCGACGCCTTTCTCTTCTTATATAGGTAATTAATACTAAGCGCGCTTAGTGCGGTTATCCCGCTTAAGGGTGCCTAATACATTTAATATATTTAATACGTTAAACGTACCTAAACGCGCTAATCCTTATAAAAGGGCTTATTGCCTTTAAGGGAAAACCTTCTGAGAATATAGAATTTTCACCTATATTTTTCGCCTACTACGTGGACCGTATTAGATATCTAGGATCTTTATTATATAGGTCTTGTTATATTATTCGAGGTATTACTAATCTAATTTATTATCCTAGTATACCCCCTTCTTCTTTAAGTATCTATAGGATATAAGATTACTTATTATTATATTATAATATATAGTATTATTAAGGTAGAGGGTAGATTAATACCCTCCTAGTCTGACTATATTTATAACTATAGATCTATATCTCTTAATAGGTATTAGCTTAGATCCTATAAAGATAAAGTCTTTATTATAAGTATTATAGAGGGTTTTAAACTAAGTAAAGTTATTACAAATATAAATTATTAATCCTAAATCTAGTAATACTAATCTAAATAGCTTTTAGTTCTAAGTTACTAAAAATATTACTCCCTTAGGTCTAGTCCTCCCTTAGTAGCTTATTAAGAGTTATTAATCCTTTATAGGGATCTTTAAATAGTTAATCTTATTTACTAATTCCCTTTTATATTACCCCTTAATTATCTTAGTAATAACCTTATTTAGGGTCTAATAATCTAGCGCTTTACTAATAAAGATATACTAGTATTTTAATAAGAGGTAGTAAGATATAGAGTATACTTTATACTTATTAATTCCCTACCTTTACTTATTTTATTAGTTATTAGACTTTTTATTAGTTTACTTCTTTCTTAAGTTACTTTATTATTAAGGGGGTTTAAATATATAAATAGGGAGATAAGTTATTATTAGCCTAAAAGCCCCGTCTTTTATAATATATAACTTAGAGCTTATTAGATTAACTATATAAAAGTTCTCTCTATATATAATTTTAATAAGATTAGATAACTTTAGGGTTCTATTATTAATATCGTTTCTATAAGTTAACTTATATATTATTACTTATAGTATAAGGGGCGTTTAGCAGGTAGTATAAATAAAGTTATTAAATTATCCTAACTTATTATTACCTTTTACTATTTTAATAGCCCTTAGCTCTAATATAGCTAGTTTATCCTTTATAATCTATTTAGAGGTTACTTTTTATATTATAATCTTCTCTTAATAGGGAATTTAAAAAACTTTAATATACATCTCTTTAATAGCTTTAAGCTAATAAATCTTATTAATTCCTACTCTTATTCTTAATTAAATAATACTCTTAATAATTAAGTTCTCGCTTAGCGTATTTATATACGGGGTCTAGTACTAGTATAGTTAAGAATTTATTATAGGTTAGATAAGGATAAGGAAGAGGGAGAGGCATAAGGCCCTGCTCATAGTAGTAGAGCTTCTTATACTTCTAGCTATAAGAACCTCTTAGGAAAGACCTCTTTAGTTAAGGAGTTACTTCTTATATAATAGTATTTATAATACCTTACTAAAAGGTTAACCTTTTAAGTTAAGGAGTTATCTTATATAATAGCTTTTATAGTACTTTTAGTACCTTACTAGAAGGTTAACCTTTTATGTTAAGGAGTTAGTTTATATAGTAGCTTTTATAGCACCTTGCTAGAAGGTTTAGTAAGGGCGTTACTATAAGAGCCTTAGTAGCTTATTTAGCTCTAATATAATTAGCCCTAGTATAGCGTATCCGACTTTATATAGTAATATTTAGAGAGTTTGCTTCTAAGTAGGAATATATAGGGTTTTTATATTATTTTCTTTAACTAGTAAAGAGTATAGGTTAAAATACCTATATAGTATTTCCCGAATTATACTTGCGTACTAGGTAAATTTATTATAGTCTTTTTGCAAAGGGGCTGCAGCGTAATTCCGAACTTAATAATGAAGTTCTCTAGAATAAAGTAGGTTTAGTAATATTTAAAATAGATTATTTCTTAAATATAATCCTTAAATTAGGTTATAACTTTATATAACTTCTTAATCTCCTTTACTTCTTTTTTATATATTATTATATATATATAAAATATATAGATAAGTCTCGCTCTATTATATTATTAAATAATCTAGCTAGCTTAGACCTAATAAGAGAGATTTATTCTAACTCCCCTTAAGTAATTATCGATATAGGAGTTAATAATACTCCTAATTTATTAATATAAGTCTCTACTACTAGGAAGTTAGCTTTCTAAAAGTAATTCTAAAACTTTAGCTTTACTAGAGGGGGTTTTAAGATAGCTTTAAGGTCCTCTTTTTTAATATTATCTAGATTAATATATTTCTATATTTTTATTAATTTAAGCTTATACTAGGTTTAATCTTACTAGAGGGGCTAATTACTTAGATTATATAATTCTAATAAAAAGCTAGGGGCTGTAGAGTAATTATTAAGAGTAGGCTTATTATAAGTTTATGTATTAATAATATATAAGTTAATTTAATATTATAAATTTATTTAAATAGCTTTACTTAGTATTATATATAAAAGTTAAATTATTAATTATTAAAATATATAATATAGGATAATAAAGTAACTAAAAATTAATATATATTTATCTTAAAATCTCTATATGTAGATCTAGGTAGAATTTATATTTAAAACTAGCTAAAGTAGATATTACTTAATTTAGGCTGGATTTCGCGCTGCTTTTGCGCGCATATTATGCTCTACCGCGCGCGCTAAGGGGGTCGATTTGACAAGACCAAGTTACTGAAATTGTACTATTTGTCGTTTCGTTGCGTTTCTCCTGATTCACGCCCTCCACCGACCGCGGCCTCCAAAGCCAGCTGCTGGTAGGGCAGCTTAGAGGCGCGGATGATAGCCAGGAGAGTCAGACAGATTATGGATCAGAATCTAGCGATGTCCAAAGCCAAATTTCAGAGACAGGGGTCTGGCTGGGCTGGGGAGGGTGTTTGCTTTTCCAGCAAGCTTGCTGTACCTGATGGTTGCTGGAGGTTTGACGATGCCTCTCGTTCGTCGGGTAACTAGGTGCAAGGTCAGCATCACCTTGGATGATCGACAGATGCATTGCATTCTGCGGCCTTCATTGCTATCAAGTATAGCTGATCACCTGGGACGACGACTTGAAGGTGCTCCAGACAGCCGATTTCTGATATTCTGGGAAACTGATGTGACTGAAAAGCCTAGAATAGGCCGTAAACCGTGGTAGCTTGCTTGAGCTGTTACTGACGAAATTGCGAGTGACAGACCAAGCTTCGATCCGGACCGCCGCGCTATACTCATGATCCCATCACGGATGTTGTCTTCAAACATCGTTCTAAATTTTTCCTGGCAGACGGTGATTTCGAATCAACGACTTTTCTTAGTCTGTTCTGCCTCAGTGACATCAGCAGACTCACCCATGTTCTTCAGTTTTTTTTCAGGGGACTTGCAGGGTTCTATCAAACACCTGGTCGAGGATCCACATCCGCCAATCTGACAGCGACGAGGGCGCTCTCCTGGCACATTCATGTCCCGATCTTCCGGGGGAGCAAGCGCTAGCGCAAAACCCACAACGAAATCGTGGCGTCAGAGCCAAGGACACACACGACACCCTCCAAAACCGAGAGCCGTCGGCTTGTTAGTCACCAATTGTTGACTAACTAGTAACAAACCCCCTTCCCTCCCCTAGAATTCTGCACCGCTGAGCTGTGCTGTCTAGTCAACGCAGTCCTGACCATGGACAACTGCGGCATAACCACAGTGTTGAACTTCCGTGACGTCGGTGTCACGGTGAACAACTATCTCGGACGCAGGCACGTCCCACCCCCCCAAATTCTGAGCTGTGGCTGGTTATGAAACCGGCACTCAACAGAGACACACGTACAAAGTCTTACTCAAACTCTTGAATTGCGGTTTAGACTCATCCGGGAAGGCTTGTTATTTCGCTCTGCGAGACCAGGTTTGTGAAATGAACCCTGCTATTCAACCATGCACAGGTCTGGAGTCTGATGTTCTGTAGACGATGCGTCCTTGGAGGACAGGAAACGCCTGCGGGATGATCTGGGCATCAAGTCAGTGATAGACTTGCGCACGAAGTAAGTAGTGCAAGTGTGTGCAATCCACACAGGGTGCCAGATCCTGTACCTCGATCACCGACTGACGCCATCTAGGACCGAACACGTCAGGCAGGCGAAGAAGCGCCAGGCCGATCTCCAGATTCCATCACTCCTGCAGTCCAACGCAGCGCTGGCGGAAGCGGTTCAGATATCGGGACTCAAGTATCACGAGATCAAAGTCACTGGCGGCAACTTTGAGTGGTTCTTGGTGTCACGACTTTCCTGGTCGGGATTTTTGTGAGTAAATGCGCTTGTATTCCAGGCCTCCATCCATGTCACTATACATGATGTGACTGACCAGTGCTCCTCGACAACTAGCCGCCTTATCTCCTTGTTCACCTTCGGCTATCGCAATGAGGGTATCTCCATCTTATCCCGCGAGGTTATGCTGCCACGCGGCTTGGTAGGACTGGGTCTGGATACTCTGGACCAATCTGGACCCGAGATTGCCAAGGTATGTGCAAAAACGCTCTACTCCATTTGTCCGTCATTAACCATCCCATTAGGCACTCAGAGTCTTCCTCGATCCAGCAGATTCGCCCACATTGGTGCACTGCACCCAGGGCAAAGACAGAACGGGCCTCATCGTAACCCTTTTGCTTCTGATGCTGGAGATACCTCTGAAGGCGATCGAGCACGATTACTTATTGACTCAGGGCGCGCTTGAGTCTGAGAGGGAAGAGAGGTTAATCGAGATGAGGGAAATTGGCCTCACAGACGACTGGTTCGACACGGCGCCGGACATGATTGTCAGGATAGCTCAACACCTCGATGAAGCCTATGGCGGCGTCCAGCAGTACCTGGACAAGATTGAATTTTGCAAGGATGATCGCCAGAAGCTGAGGGAGCTCCTATTGTACTGAGTCGCGTGTCAGGTCGTCGGCAACCGAGATGCTGAGGGCGCACCACAGTTATCTTGCGAATTCACTGGCCCATTTTCTTTTCGTCGCATTGTGGGGTATCGACTTGTTCATTTCTTCGTGAATCGACCTTGCATCCAGCAGCGGTACATTTTCAGCTTGCGTGCTCTGTTAACAAGCATACGTCTGTCAACACCTAGGTCGTCGACAGTGAACGAGGCTTTCGGAACATCGGTTTCCGTCGTCGTCTGAGTCTCACCCGACCAAATCATCTCCAGCTCGTCCTTTTCGAAAAAGTAGACGCGTGTACCGTCTCCGCGCACGTAGAAGTTGTCCTCGAGGTATCGGCCATTCTTGAAGCGAACCTGTGCGAGATCTCCTCTTCCATAGTCTCGGAAGCAGACCTGGCCACCTGGCTTAAGGACTCGGTGCACATTGGAAACGGCTTTATTCCATTGACTTGGAGACAGTGCGGAGAAGATGAAAATGAGAATAGCAATGTCGACTGAACCCTCCACCAGTCCAGGGGGAAGTTCGTCGCTCGTCACGTCCCAGACGTCAGCCTGCACGCAACCTTTGCCGTACGATTCGTGTTTCCGCATGACGTCTACAGCCGTCTTCGAATAGTCACAGGCATGGATCTTCAGGTTGGGGTTCTCGTTGAACTCAGTGATGGGGAAAGCAGTATTGCCGGCGCCTGCACCTATTTCAAGGATCACAGTTTTCCCGGCATCCTCCTTAGTCACCTCTGTCAAAATAGGGAATTCCTGCTGCAGCCACTTCCGGTTCTTGAAAAAGTTGGCCGTATTATTCTTGTAAAACAGATCCCACATCCTCGCGGGGTTGCTGTTCAATCTGTCTGAGGGGCTTTGTTAGCACGCTATACATAAAACAAGCAGGCAAAAACCAAATGAGGTATTCGATGGTGTAATCAGATGGGAGCGAAAGACTATAACAGAAGTTCTCATCACAAAGATTCAGCTGAACTATGCGAATATGATTCTGGATCATCATGACACATGTGGGATGAAAGCAAGAATGCAGTAGTAGTGGGGGTACTTACTTTTGTCAAAATCGGAAACCGGCGATGAGCGTTGCAGCTCATACTGTTCCTCAGCAAACTTCTTGTATGCATCGTCAGTCTCGACGTGGTCCCAAGCGTTGAACTCGAACACATCATCGCCCTCATTGAGAAAGCGACTGCCAAACTGAAACGGATTGCTCCTCTTCTGGTTGTGATCAGGGTTGTGTGATCTGTGCGCAGGCGTTTCCTTCTCGCCGTTGGTTTCAGAGACCTGGAGATTTGCCGTCTTCTCCACAAGACCTTGCTCGTCCACTCCATTGGGAGGCTGAAGGACTTCAGGAGATGCCATGGCATGGAGAGGCGGTGCAGATCCTACAACCGCGTGCTACGGCGAGTGTGCTCACGGGTTTCCTGAGATCTCCAGGTTCTGGCTGGCGCAGAAGGAAGTAACGAGGATAGAAAAAAATTGAGAAATTTAGGCGCCCGTCGAAGTTTTTGTTCGCGAAGGCTGGTGGTGGGGCAGTGGTCGGCGCGACTAAGCGCCGGCCTCCGACTTGGCCAATGAGATGAATCCAGTGGAGGACCTCAGTCAGACCAAGAAGCTGGTTAGGTAGGCGCTGAGATCTATTAATACTTACCTCCAACGTCCCTTCAACCGCAGGCGACAACCAAGCGTACCCAGAGTCTTAGACAAACGAACTATTCACTTCGACCAGCTTTGAATCGCA
Organism: Colletotrichum ledebouriae; assembly: GCA_036785755.1. Lineage (NCBI taxonomy): Eukaryota > Fungi > Ascomycota > Sordariomycetes > Glomerellales > Glomerellaceae > Colletotrichum > Colletotrichum ledebouriae. Next base: position 39,794 of record JAVHLU010000953.1, read on the forward strand.
CGATAGCTACCATTCACGAACGAAGCCTGCCACCGTAGTCAGTAACATGGCTCCATTTCTGGTGCGGCCCCAGGGCCACCTGTCCCCGGCGGAGGCCTTGGAGCTCGCTCAGCAGGCCCCGGCGATTCTGCGAAATAACCCCAAAGCATTCTCATCGTCGCCTTTGCTGTCGCTTTTCTCGGTCTCAGAAACACCGGAAACCTGGATCATCTACGAAAACCTGTTGTTGGCCTGCCTCCGTACCGGCGACAGCCAAGCAGCGCACCAATGCCTGGAGAGGCTTGTTATCCGGTTTGGGGATGAAAACGAGCGTATCACGGCATTTAAGGGCCTGGTGAAAGAGGCGGAAGCTGATAACGAAGGAGAGTTGGAGCAGGTGCTCAAGGAGTACGAGACCATACTGGGTGGTAGCGGCACCAATATTGTCAGTTTCCAAGGCCAGTTTGTCACTTCCACAACTGCTGACCCGTCATAGCCTGTCGCGAAACGGCGCGTCGCGCTTCTCAAATCAACCGGCAAGATATCCCAAGCAATCGCGGCTCTGAACTCTCTACTTGACTTTTCGCCAACGGATGCAGAAGCCTGGGCGGAGCTTGCAGACCTATACCTCTCTCAAGGTCTTTATTCGCATGCCATATTTGCGCTTGAGGAGGTTTTGGTATTGACGCCAAACGCATGGAATGTGAGTGGCGGAGAGCGACGTACTCGATTTCCTGTGTCACTAACTGATGTCAGATCCACGCCCGCATGGGTGAAGTGTTGTACATGGCCGCTTCAACCTCGGAAGTAAATTCACAGCAGCAACTAGCCGAGTCTATCAAAAGGTTTGCTCGCAGCATCGAACTCTGCGACGACTACCTCCGAGGATATTACGGCTTAAAGCTGGTAAGCGGGCTCATATGCCTTCGCAGATGGAAGCTAATGAGACTCCTAGGTGACAAATAAACTGCTCAACGATCCCCCGAAGCCGTCAAGGCAAGCAGATACTGATGACTGGTCACTACCCGAGAACAGCACACTGGAGAAGCTCAATGAGGTAGCCACGCAAAAATTGGCCGAGATTGTGCGCCGCAATGGGTCGAAAGACAGGCTCTGGCAAGGCTACGACGAATCCGATGTGGCTGCGGCGCGAGTCTTGCTGTCGAAGGCGTCAGTGGATCTTGTGAGATGAACAGCGAACGAGACTCTGGCAACAAGCAAACAGTCTCACTCTACCTGGTCCGATGACTACCGGGACACGTTGGCAGAGCAGCATGCCCGGTCGCTCCATGCAAGGCATTGTCGAATTCGGCCAGCACACGCTGTCCATCATGATTGACGGGCATTTGGAACACTGGCCTACCTTGCGTCTGCAGCGGATCGTCCACGTGCGAGTGGCAGGTCTCGTTGGTGTTTGCCGTCCAATCGCGAACACGTCGCCCCGGTCACGGAAAACGAAAATGGGATAAGCGGGCAGCATTTTTTGTCTTTTCTCCTATTGCTCGGGCGCAAAGTTGGCGTCGTCATCATATCGAATAGAGATACTTCCTGCTATTTAAGTGATTGGGCAGGAACGGGAGCCGAGTTCATGGCAGACTAGTTTCACCAGAAAGCCGGCGACGGCCGCCAATGCCATTCAATGAATAATTGAAGTTTTTTCTTTCTCGGTGTCATTGTTTCTGGCGCGGCCACGCCCGCGATTGCGTCCAATGGAAGGAGAATAAGTTGCAGAATGTCGCAGGGCTGCATGTTATCTAGGTAGGGATTCAGGCATGCCCTGTGGAGCCCGACAGCTAACAAGGCCCACAACATACGGTGGCAGTGATTCAGGGTAGCTGGTATTTTGACCAGGGTTGGAAACTAGTCTAGTATTAGTATAGTATAGGGTGGACTAATACTAGGCTAGTATACTAATTAGTATTTTTAAAAGAATTAAATTAATAAGAATATATTATATTATATTACTATATAAACT
>JAVHLU010000954.1:0-41744 GCA_036785755.1 Colletotrichum ledebouriae
TAATCTCTATATCCCCTAGGGTATAGTTAGGTCTCTATAAGAGGCTATTAGCTAGGTTATAATAACCTAGCTTATATTTAATTTTAAAGTTAAATATTAATAGGTCTTATAGTAGCTAAGCCTAGTAGCTACTAAGTATCTTCTTATTAGCGAGGTACCAGTAACCTAAGTAGTTAGTAATAAATTAGATATAATACTGAGAGTGAAGTAAGTACTACTACTACCTTACTACTACCTCGCTAATAGCTAGTAGCTCTACCTCTAGTATATTATATTATAGTTATACGCCCTTAAACCTTTATAATATAAATACTACTAGTCTCTATATATCTCCCTCTAGCTAGCTTAGTATTTCTCTTATCATATAGTCTAATATATTAGTTTTAACTTACATTAGGAGTATAGGATTAAAGTAATATAGAATAGATACCTCTATAAGTAAAGTGTAGAGCTAATAGAAAGTAACTAGTACCTCCCTAGTCATTACTAGCTACTCCTTAGCTATATTAGTAAATTAGTTAGTAAGGGAGCTATAGATCTTTAAGTAATTCTTAATAAATCTCCTATAGAAACCTATCAATCCTAAAAACTATTAAATCTCTTATATTATAATAAGTATTAGGTACTTAGTAATTACTTAGACCCTCTCCTATTCTATAATAATCCTATTTACTAAGACTATAAAACTAAGGAAGTTAACCTCTTCCTTATAGAATTTATACTTATTAGGGTTTATATAGAGGCTGTTAGCTTCTAACTAGGTAAGTACCTATCTTATTACTTCTATAAAGGAGTTTATATTATTAGTAAATATTAAGATATTATTTAAATATATAATATATATAACATTAACTAAGCCTAAAAATAAGTTATTAATAAATATCTAGAAGGTAGTAAGTATATTAATAAGCTTAAATAATATAATATAGTATTTATAATAGCTATATTATATATAGAATACTATCTTTTACTTATTTCCCTCTCTAATCCTTACTTAGTAATAAGTATCTTTAAGGTTAAGTTTTATAAAATACTTTACTTAGGATAGTTAGTTAAGGATTTTCTTAATTAGAGGGAGAGGGGTATAATTCTTAGTAATTACTTAGTTAAATCCCTAGTAATTTATATATAACCTTAGCTTACTTCCCTTCTTAGGGATAAATAGGATTAGTACCCCTACTAAGCTTATTAATAGTTAAATCTACCCCTTTTATAGGGTTTTATAGATATAATCCCTTAACTCCTCTAACTCATTCTTAGCTAATAGATAGATAAGTCTAAATAGGGGCTTAGGTCTAAGCTCTAGATTAATTAAGTAGCTCCTAGTAGTCCTAAACTCTAATATAATTGCAATTAGGTTAATATTAAATACCTTCTTAAAGTCCTAGTATTCTAAAGGGATATGTATTTTATTCTTAAGCTCCTTAATATCCTTTAATTAACTAGTAGTTAATATTTAATTAACTTATAATACTCCTATAAGTATTACTCTTGCTTTCCCTTTAATATATCTAAGCTTTTTTTTAGTTATAATAAGGTAAATACTCTTCTTATATAAGGGAAAAGTCTAGTCTAACTCCCTCTAATTAAGATTAGAGCACTCTATTATATACTAAGGGATCTCTATGATAAAATTATAACTATTACTATTATTAATCCTAAAATTATATCAAGCTATCTACTAGATGCTTATATTATTAGTTATTTAGGTTACTAACATCTATATACTATAATTAGATCCCTTAGATACTTATATTCCCCTAATAGGTTCTAACGTATTAGCTTCTAGTTAGGTATTAGTTATAATCCTCTAGTTTATAATATTCTTATTAGCTCTATAATTAATAAGCGTAGTACTAGTCTTCTAGCTACTTATAACTTAGACCTATATTATTACTTTAATATAATATAGTTAGTTACTATCCTATTAAACTATATATTATATTACCTAGTCCTCCTCTAGTTATTTAGTAGGGTAAGGTTTCCCTTTACAGTAGAAGTAGTTATACTTCTTATAATATAAGTACCTTAGTATAATATAGCTTTTTCTTTTATAACTATAATAAATAATTTCCTTCCTAGTAGCCTCTAATAAGTCCTTAGTATCCTCCTAGTAGTTATTAGTATTACTAGGGTCTATATAAGTTTACTCCTTAGTAGCCTCGGTTTATCCCTCTAGGTTAGTAGTTTAGCTTTCTAGTTACTATCCTTTATTATTAATCCCCTAGTCCCTTACTAGTACTTTATATATTTATATATTAATTATAAGTTTAGTATTTCTAGCCTTTATATTAAGATTAAGCTACGATTCTAGTAATTTATTTATTATAATATAATATTAGAGCTTAGGGTCTAGCCTAGCTATTATATTAGCTACTTAGATTTCCTCTAGTTAATGGTAGGGGCTCTCTACTTTAATCCCCTTATAGTAATTAATAGAGCTCTAGTATAATTATCCTAGTTACTAGTAACCTTATTTAAGCTAGGTTTATATACTAAGGGTCCTAGACCTTATATTAGCTATACTATTAGTCAAGTAGTCCTTTATTACTACCTAAGTAATATCTTTTACTTTATTATTATAATTAATAGAGAGGTATAAGGTCTATTACTTTATTACTAGTCCCTCTAAGTACCTAGTAATAAATAGTACTCTTTTAAGGTCTAATATAATCTTATTTATTTTAAATTATATATTAAGATTAAATATAAACTACTTAAAATTAATCTAGGTTCCCCCCTTATACTTAAGTATAGGGAGGTGCTTCCCCTAAAGTTCTAATTAGTACTTCTTTACTTTATTACTAATAACTACTCAATAAGTAATAGGGTTATTTATTAAGGTTAATAATTAGCTAGCTTTTAAGGCTTTAAAATACTCCTATTTGTATTTTAGTTAACTCCTCTTTTCTTCTTTTTTAATAAGCTAATCTAATTTAGCCTCTATTAATTAGCTACTTAGTTCTCCTTTAATACCCTTATTATTATTTTATTAAGTAGGTATCTTATCCTAAGTTTAGCTACTTAGTTACTCCTATCTAATAGGAGATCTTAAAAGTAATATTATATTTATCTCCTTAGTAGACCTATAGGTAGGTATTATACTATTATATATTATATTACTCTAATAATCTATACCCTTATTAATATAAATAAGAGAGAAGAATATATTATGTATAAGTATAATATAGAGTAATAGAGTTAGTATAGCTAGGTATAGCTAAGGTTAAATATTCTTCTCTAGCCCTCTAACTTACTATATAGGGGCTAGGGGACTTATCTAGGGCTACCTAGTGCCTCCCTATATCTCCTAACTTCTATGGACTTCCCTAACATAGCCCGCTAAGCCCTCTCCCCTGCGATATTATCCTGGCTCGTGACACTAGAACCTAGCAAGAACGCATGCAGCTAGTCCTCCTCTGCGTTAATCCTGATGCCGAACCAGTTAACGGTCGCCTTGGACGGCCAGTTAGCACTATTGCTATATTGAGATACGTCCTGTAGGGCCATATTGATAGTTACTAAAGGGCTTGTTCTATTATAATAAGAGTAGCCGTAAAGTGGTTGCTTATAACCACGGTTAGAGAAATAACCCCTAGAAAAAGGTCGCTCTAGAGCTAATATTAGTTATATGCTGCGCTAGGAACGGGTAATACTAAAGATATTATAATATACTCCCCTAGATATAGTAGTAGCTAGAAAAGCGCCTAACTATATAATATCCCTTAAAATACTTAAATATAAAGCGATATATCTATAAATAACCTATTAATAAGTCTATTTATAAAAGAGATAATAAAGTAAAGTTATTTATATTAAGTATAAGTAAAGTATAAATAGTTATAGTTTTTCACTTTTTATAACTATTACTATTATTATTATAATACCTTTTATTTACTAACTCTTACTAATAGTAGTGAAATCTATTATCTCTTATTAGCTTAAGTAGGGTAGCTACTATTATATTAACTCTAAATAAAATAACCTAGCTACTCTCCTACCTTCTTAACTCTTCCCTATATATAATATAATAACTATATATATACCAAACTTTAGCCCTAATAATAACCTTATTATAAGCGCGCGCGCTTGCTTATATTATATAACGATCTTAAAGCTATTATAATATACTAATATATTTATAAATACCTCTTAAAAAGAAGACTAGTTAGGCTATAGCCCTTAAGAAGGTATACGCTACTAAAGATAAGAATAAAGCTAGGAGTAGAGAGGCGCGCCCTCCTCCCCTAGAGAGTAATTGAGTTCGGAATTACGCTATAGCCCCTTTGCAAAAAGACTATAATAAATTCACCTAGTTCGTAAGCATAATTCGGGAAATATTATATAGGTATTTTAACCTATACCCTCTACTAGTTAAGGAAAATAATATAGAAACCCTATACGTTCCTACTACTTATAAGTAAACCCTCTAAATATTACTATATAAAGTTAGATACACGCCGCACCGGGGCTAATTATATCAGAGCTGAACGGGCTACTAAGGCTCTTATAGCCTAGATAATAACGCCCTCGCTAAACCTTCTAGCAAGGTACTATAAAAGCTACTATATAAGATAACTCCTTAACCTAAAAGGTTAACCTTCTAGTAAGGTACTAAAGGTATTACGAACGCTACTATATGAGAGGTAACTCCTTAACTAGAGAGGTCTTTCCTAAGAGGTTCTTATAGCTAGAAGTATAAGAAGCTCTATTACTATAAGTAGGGCCTTATACCTCTCCCTTATCTTTATCCTTATCCCTTAACTATATTAGTACTAGACCTTATATATAAATATACTAAGCCTAAGCGAGGCACGCCCTTTAGTATAAATAACGCAGAGGGGATTACTAGAGAGTTTAGCCTCGATATTATTAATATGAAGTTAAAGATCGTGAGGCTATAGGCACGTATAAGTGCGGCTATGGTTAGGAGAGTTATGATCACGTGACCGAAGGCTGTGTATTGTTAGGAGGCGCGGAGTTAGAAGGTCTATTGCACTTAAGCAGGTAAAATCACTATGCAGTGGCCAGAGGCCCCCCTAGAGAGTAATAATAAGGTTATATATATATTATTCCTTCTTATTATTAAAATATAATATATTAATATATTATTTAATAAGTAGAAAGAAGTAGAAGTAACCTATAGAGAGTAGCTCTAAGGGTAAGGGTTTATAGCTTAAGAAGCCCTAGGGTTACCCTCCTAAGTAGTCTAAGAGGATAGCTCCTAATAAGTTATAATCCCTTTATTATTATAACTATATATTAAAACGTTACTAACCTTATTATTATTATAATCCCTAAGGAGATAGATAAGGAGAAAGGTATTAGTAAGGGTAGTTTAGAGCCCCCTCTTAGCCCTCTTCCCCTTAGTAGAGGTATAGAAATAGAGTAAATACCCCTATTTAATAAGCGCTACTTTTAATATATTTTAAGTAAGCTCTTAGGCTTATTAGATAGAAAGTACTCGCTTAGTATAGTAAGTAAGTATAACTACTATTATAAGGGTAAGGTATCTTATTAATAAATAAGCACCCTTATTACTATTATAGCTTACTAATATACTAAAGCTAAGACTTTAAAGGACCTAGTAATTAGAAAGGTAAGGTTCTATACGCGCTTTATTTCTATAACTATCTTTTAATATAACCTATAAACCCTTACTTATTAGAGAGCTACGCTCTATAAGGCTATTACTACCTAGAAGGAGGAGATTATAATAGTAAAGAAGGGTAGTAATAATAAGGGTTTAGGTAGGGCTTCTAAGGTAATAAGTAGTTCTAGTATATATAGCGTCGTTGCTCTATCTCCCGCCCTAGTTCTATTTAGAACCCTAGTAGTTAGTATAGGTATACTTATACCTCGTCTACTTACTAGTAATATAGCTACTATAGTATACTATATAGTTAATAGTTTTATTAGTATATATTTACTAGAGGTATTACTACTCTTATATAATATCCTAATAGATTAGTATAAGTAAATCCTTTAAGGTTAGGTAGTAGAAAATTAGTATTTTAGGGTAGCCCTTTAGGGTAGATCATATTCTTTTTACTCCTATAGGAGCGACTTTAAGCTCTCTAGCTAATAAGCTATAAATTAATTAAAAGTTAATCGCTACTATCCCTCTTATACTTATTTAAAGTATCCCTTATTTATTATAATTATTCTCTATATATCCTTTAAATCAAAGAGCAAATAGAATTATTTAAATTTCTTATAGTTAAAAACCTTTATAAGACTATAAGCTAGTATATTATTTATTAGTATATATACTACGCTGAATAATTCTCTAGCGTATTTTTATTATAGCTATATATTCTAAATATTAATATACTATAGCTTAGTTAAGATCTATTCCTTTTTACTTACTATAAAATAAATTATCTATTAGTTATTATAATAAATCTTCTAGATATTACTAAGTTTGAGAGCGATATCCCTAAATAGCTTCTAAAGAGCAATTATCTCCTTAGTAGTATATTTAAGGCTTAGAAGCTCTACTTCTATTATTAATATTATAACTATAGCTTATTAAGTAGCCTTCTACTAGGTTAGTCCTCTAAAGAGCGAGATTATATACCCTTAAGATAACCTCTATATCTCCTTATTATCTATAAATAAAGCGTTACTTATAATTAGTAATACTTATCTACCCCCTAAGTTATTAAAGTATATTATAAAGTAATAAGTATAATATAGGTATTATATAACTTAGTTAGTAGTAATATAATAATAAGGAGCGGGGTTCGTTAGAAATCTTAAGAGTAGGGAATATATAAAAGCGATATCGGGTTAGATTATAATAATAGTATAGAGTATAGAGCTAATCTTCTCTTAGAAACTCTTTACTTCTAATAGAGTTATTACTATTATACTCTTTAAGAGTAATAGGTTTAAAAGGGGGGTTACTAGCGCTCTTAAGTTAAATAAATTAAACTTCTTTATAACTTACTTAATATATTAGTTATAAGAAAGGTATATCTTTTATATAGCTTAGTTATAAATAACCCTAATTCTAAGATAATACTTAACTAAGCCTTATTCTTTTAACTTATATACTTCCTTTAGGCTAGTAATTACCCTCTATATTACTTTTCTATAGTTCTTATAAAATAGGATAAGGAAGTTATCTATATAGAAGATAATAAGAACTCTCTTCTTAGTTAACTAGAAGAGATATAGGTCTTTATATTACAGGCTACGCCCGGGTTAAGCCTACCTAGGCTTCTGCCTAGGTTTACCGCCTTAAGGAGCTACCTAGGGCCTACCTAGGGCCTACCTAGTTATTCCCTATAGACTAGCGAAATCTCTATTAGAGAAGAAAACTTCCCCTTTTTTCCTCTTTAGCTTAAATAAATAGTATTATAGCGACCTTATATTAAATAAACTTAGGTCTAACCCCTTATATATTTAAGCTTATTACTATAATAATAATAATAAGTTAAGCGCTACTCCCTACTAGTTAGTAAAATAGTTAATAGTAGCACAGCTAAAACTTAAGATAAGCTATTATAAGCTAATTTAGTAGTAGTAATAGAGTCCCTCTAGTAATAGTTATAAGAGGTTAAGTAGGGGAATAGCTAACGCATAGCTATATAGACCCCTATAAGTACTACTAGTAAGGTATTAGTAATACCTAGTATAATATACTAGAAGCTACTACCCCTACCCCTGAAGTTTTTAGGTAAGTAAAAGGAATATACTACCTAGGTATAGTAAATAAGGTATAAGATTACTATAAATAGGGCGTTCTATATTATAGATATAGAGGTATAGTACCTTATTAACTCCTACTTAAATACTATAGCCTAGTAAGTAGTCTTTACTTTCTATAGAGCTAGGGAGGGCAGGGGGAAATATAACCCTAAGGACTTTATAGCCTACCTAGACTAGATATATAAGGATCTAAATATCTAGTTATAAGCTATAGCCTAACTATAAACCCTCTAGTAGAAAGAGAATAAATCCCTAGTAACCTTCTTACTAAGATTTAAGTAAATATTAGCTAATATAGGTAGTATAAACTAGCCTAGCTAAGTCTAGATCTTATTTCTAGAGGCCTCCCTTACCCCTAGGCTAAGGGATTAGCTAATTATTATTAACCTATTAGCTAATTATAATAGCTAGCTCTTAAAGGTCTAGAGTATTATATAGAAGGTAGAGCGCTAGAAGGTTACTAGTAACTACCTAGTAACTTACTAGAGACCTACTACTAAGGATACTAAAGGGGATACCTATATAACTAGAGTAATATATATCTTATAAGTTAAAGAAGTAAGACGCTATAACTATTAAAACTCTAGATCCTCCTAAGGTACCTCCCTAGTATAATACTAGTAACTTTAGAAGGGTATAAGGACCCCTATACTTATTATACTTATAGAACTAGAGGCTATATTACTTAGCACTACCCTAGTAAAGAGGACTAGCTACCTAGGGTTATAAAGGTAAAGACCTTAAAAGAAAAAACAGTATATTATAAGGTTATAGATAACTACTAAGTAGTAACTAACTCCTTAGAAGAAGATAAGGAGTTAGGATAAAACTAACTCTAGAGCGAAATTAAGCCCTAGAGCTTACTAAAGAGGAGATATTAAGTTAGGAAGAATATAAATAGGAATAACTAGCTAATAATAAGCTTATTATTATTTAAGTTAGAGTTAATAGAGGATATCTAGCTTATACCCTAGTAAATACTAGGAGTAATACCTATATAATAATTAACTTATCCCTAGCGTATGCTAACTTATAAGAAGGTATATACTTAGTAAACTATTACTAGGTAATATACTAAGTATAATAGCATTTAACTTAGAAATAAGTAGCTATACCTAGTATATCTTTATATATATAATTAATAGCCTAGACCCTAATATCCTCTTAGGGCGCCCTTAGATAGAATAGAGCTAAGTTATTTATAACGCTATAGCTTATTAAATATACTATAGGAGGGGATAAGTTAGGCTATACCTAAAGGACTAAGAAGAAACTCCCCTTATAAAGGAAATAAGAGCTACGAGGTTCCTTAATATACCCTTATTCTCTATAATTTACTAACGCCTAGCGAGATAATAAGGTAAGTACTAGGAGGGTACTAAAAAGATATTAGTATAAGCTATTAACTTATCTAATATTAAAAAAGCCTTAAACCTAAGACTAAAAGAGGATTAATAATACTATCTACTAAACTAGGTCTTAAGGGAGTTTCCTAACCTATTTAACCTTAATAAGGCTTACCTACTACCCCCTAGGTAACTAGGGGTAGATTATTAAATTAACCTTATACTAGGATTAAATAAGAGGGAGCTACTACTCCCCTAGGGCCCCCTCTATAATATATTAAGAGAAGAGCTACTAGTACTAAGAAAGACCCTATAAGACCTCCTAGATAAGGGGTTTATTAGGGCTAGTAGCTTACTTACTAGGGTATTAGTACTCTTTATAAGGAAGCCTAGTAAGGGGATTCGCTTCTATATTAACTATAGGGCCCTTAATATAATTATAAAGAAAGACTACTACCCTCTCCTACTAATCTCTAAGATATTATACTAAGTAAGCGTAGCTAAGTAATATACTAAGCTAGATATAATAATAGCTTTCTATAAGCTAAGGGTAATAGAGGAGTACTAGGAGAGAACTATATTCTATACCTAGTATAGGTTATTTAAGTAGGTAATTTACTTATTTAGCCTAACTAGTACCCCTACTAGCTTCTAGTAATATATTAATAATACCTTATAGGATTTCCTTAATAACTTTATTACTACTTATATAGATAATATATTAATTTACTTAGATAGAATAAGGAAAGACTATAAGAAGAAGGTCTAGGAGGTCCTCTAGAGGCTAGCTAATATAGGCTTAAACCTCGACCTTATAAAGTACGAATTCTTAGTTAGGAGGGTTAAGTATATAGGGTTTATTATAATAATAGGAGAGGGTCTCTCTTATAACCCTAAGAAACTCTAGGCGATTACTAAGTAGGTACCCCCTACCTCCCTAAAGGGGGTCCGGAGTTTCTTAGGGTTTATAAACTATTATAGTATATTTATACTAGAATATAGGGATATTATTAAACTACTTATATTACTTACTAGGAAGAATATAACGTTCTAGTAAGGAGATAATTAAGAATGAGCTTTCTTATATCTTAAGTAGCTTTTTAATACCTAGCTAGTACTCTACTAGTTTAGTCTAGAGGATAAGATTATTATTAAAACTAATTATTTAAGATTTATATTAAAAAGGGTGCTCTTATAAATTAACCTAGAGGGTACCTAGCGCCTTATAGCGTTTTACTCCTAGAAGCTCTTACCTATATAATATAACTACTCTATTTATAATAAGGAGCTCCTAGTAGTCCTTTCTTACTTATATATATAGAGGGTAGAGCTATATAATATAACTACCTTTAAGGTACTAACTAACTACTAGGGGCTTAAATACTTTATAAAGAAGTAGCGCCTTATAGAGCGCTAGAGCTAGTAAGTAGAGGAGCTATCCTAGTATAATTTTACTATTAAATACTACCCTAGTAGGGAAGTAGTAGCCCCTAATACCCTCTCTTAGAGGGAATAAGATATACTATAAGGGTAGGATAGTAAGTAGAAGTAGGGGAGGGTTTTATAACTAATACTAAACTACGCCTACCCCCGCAGGGACCTTATAGTTAGCCCCCTAGTAAGGGGAAGTTAGAAGGGCTATATTAATATCCTAGATATTATAGTTTTTAATAATAACCCTAAACTATAGGCGCTATAGCTAGAAAGTATAAAGAAGGATATAATATATAAAGCTATATACTATATAGTTACTTACTAGCTTTAGAGCTTCCTACTAGATATAAAAGCTAAGGTTTAAATTATTAAGTATAATATTAATAATTAGGGGAGGCTAATATTTAGGGGGAGGCTATAAGTACTTAGTAGGGAGGATAATAATAACCTACTAAGAGAGCTCTATATAAAGATTATTTAATAGAGCTATAACTTAAATATAACTATCTACTTAGGTTATAATAGTACGCTAGAAATAGTAAGCTAGTAGTTCTATTAGCTAGGATAATTATAAATAGTATAGAGATTTATAAGGAATTATAATATCTATAGAGGGATATATATCTAGAGGTAAGCTAAGAGGGGCTTCCTTAAGCCCCTACTAGTACCTACCTAGTTATACCTAGACCTCTTAATAGACTTTATTATAAACTTACTACTTATAAAGGATAATACTAGCTAATACCTATAGGTTATAATAAATAGGCTAGGTAAGTTAGTAATACTAGAGGAGATAGGTATTATAGAGGTAGAAGCTTATACCTACTAGTTCCTTACCTCCTACTTCTAGTTCTATAAGTTCTTATATAGTATTATTAGTAATTAAGGGTTTAATTAGGTAAGCTACTTCTAGGTTAAATTCTATAACTTTACTAATATAAGGAGGCTATTAAATACTACTTATTACCTATAGATTAATAGTAATACTAAGAGATAGAACTAGGAGATATAAGCTATCCTATATATATTTATAACCTAAGTATAGGATAACTAGGGGTAGCTCCTACCTATTACTTAGCTAGCGCTCTATAATAAGGTTAGTAATATAACTAGGCTCTTACTATTCTTCTTAAAATATAGGTACTATACTAACCCTATACCTATAGTAGATAATATAATAGAGGAAGTCCCCTCTAGGGATATAATAGCTACCCTCTTAGTAATAAGACTATAGGAGGTAATAGACTTCGTCTAAAATAGTATTATAGCTACTTAGTAGTATAGCGAGGAGAATATAAACTAATATAAGATATCTATAGAGGAGTACTAAGTAGGTAATAAGATCTAGCTTTTAATAGCTAATTATAAGAGCCCTTAGCTTAGTAAGAAGCTATTATAGTTATATTATAAATATATTATAGTTAGAGTCCTAAGCCTATATATTATTAAGCTAGACGTACTTAGTAATATCTACCTAAGGTTCTATATAAACCTCCTCTAGAGGGTACTAGAGGACCTCTTACCTATATAGATAAGGATAGACCCCTAGCTACTACTAATTATAACTAATAATAGCGGATTCGAGTAGTATATAGAGGAGATATATATAGTATAATAGAAGGTAGTTAGATAAGGGCGGAGACGCGAGGTCCTAGTTAAGTAGGAGGGGTATATAGAGCCTACCTAGGAGCTTATAGAGGCTATTATAGAGACCGCTATAATAAATAGGTATAAAGCCTTATATAGACTAGTTATAAATAATAATAGCAACCTAGCCTATACCTAGGGGGGAGCTAGCTAGGAGGGGGGATAGTATTATAAGCTATGCCTAGGTTAAGCCTACCTAAGCTTCTACCTAGGTTTACTACCTTAAGGAGCTACTTAGGGCTTACCTAGGGCTTACCTAGTTATTCCCTATAGACTAGCGAAATCTCTACTAGAGAGGAAAACTTCCCCTTTTTTCCTCTTTAGCTTAAATAAATAGTATTATAGCGACCTTATATTAAATAAACTCAGGTCTAACCCCTCGCACTTTGCTTATAAATATTAGGCCTAGATATTAAAAGGTTAAGGAGAACTCCCTATACTAGAGTAATAGTATATCCCTTAGCTTATAGAGCGCATAGTATAGTTTAATATACTTTCTAAGCTACTTAAAGCTATCTAGTAACTTATAAATAATTAGGTCTTCGTTTAGGTCCTAGGAGGTATTTAGGAACGTATTAATAATATTGAATTATTTAACTTTAAGGTTAAACTATATAGTAATTACTATCGCTACCCTAAAGGTATAAGTAGCGAGGGTTATTATATAAGTCTATTTAAGGGGCGACTTCTCTTACTAATCGCTTTAAATATAAATCCTTACTTTATACTAATTAAGGACGTTATACTTATTCAATTTATAGCTAAATATCTACTTTAAAGGGATTAGTCTCTTTATTATTATCTCTCAATTAGTAACGCGCTATATATCTATTAATTATAATTTACCTATCTTAACCTTAGCTATTTCTTTAAAGTAAGTTTAGAGCGCTTATAGGAGGTTTCAAAGTTCCTTTTATAAGTAAGGTAGCTTAATAAGGTTATTAGTAATAAGATATTTATAGATTATTATAGTTATATAAGCAGGCTTTATACTATAAATAGTAGTATAAATATAGCTATAGAGCGTATAGTACCCTATACTAGCTTCTAAAAAGGCCTTCTATTAATTAGGTATAAAAGTCTTAAAGAAGCCAGATACCCGCTCCTGCTCTATATAATATTAGAGTAAAAACTAGTAACTAGAGCAGGATTTACTTTCTATTATTCCTAATTATAAGTTACTAGGTAGTAAATTATATAGTTATTAGCTTTAATAAGTTTAGCTATAGCCCTCCTAGTTATATACCTAGTTAGACCTCTATTTAGTATTAGACCTCTCCTTACTATCCTAATATAGCTATACTAATAGATTTAAGGGCCTCCTATCTAAAAGTTTATTCTTATTACTCTTACTTACTTTAGAAATATATTATAAAGCGGGGAGTAGTTTAATTATAATATAATCCTTAATCGATTCCCCTTTAGAATTAACTTCCCTAATAGCTTTATATATATAGTTTATTTCTAATATATATTTTACTTACTACTCTATCTATTAAGGCTAGGCTTCTATCTAGCTCTAGTATAAGATTAGGGGATAATAGCTACCCCCCCTTCTAACCTACTTATCCCTTTAGAAGTTTTAGGATTCTTTTATTTACAGACTTAGTTATAAGAATAAGGGTTAGTATAAGTAACTATTTAATTATAAGTATTAATATAGCTTTATCCTTATTTATAATAGCTAGGATCTAAAGTTTAAAGTAAATTATAATATAGCTTTTTTAATCTTTTCTACTATTTTATAGATAGCGTCTTCTAGGATAGCCTCTTTTACTTTATCCTTTATATAGAAAGTCTATTTATTAAACGTTATATTCTATATAATAATAACTATTTATAATATAGGGATCTAGACCTTATATAAGTTATAAGCGTTTAGAATATATCCTACTAGGTATCTAATATATCCCCGTAGTACTGCCTTAAAGTCTCTCTTATTAATTCCTCTCTCTCGTTCCCTCTTAAGGGGGTATATATAGTAGCTATAGGTATATATATATCCCTAGTAAGGGCGAAGGTTATAGGTTAGGGCCGCTCTATTATTAGGTTACTACTAGTAAAAGTATTAGCAGAACTACTCTTCTTTAATCTATAATAGCGAACGCTAGTTATAGCGCTTAAGTAGGCTTATATTATAAAGCGTTATTACTACTAGTACTGTTTTAGCCTATAGTTCTATAAGTAAGCTAGCTATAGTAAGTATTTTCATTATTTAAGTTATAACTTCCTAACTAGCATGTTCACCTCTATTATTTAGTTCCTTTATACATAAAGGGGTCGTTTTAACCTCTATTCCTTCTATATAGGTCTAATCCTTATATCTTATATAGCTTATAAGTGAAATTACTAACCTCTTAATATCTTATCTAATCTTATAAATAGAAAGTCCCTTCTAGATACCTACTACTTAAAGGTATATAGAGCGAGTATAATACTACTATAGGTCTTATTAATATATAGAAATACGAAGAGCTAACTAGTATATTTATCCTTAATAATAAGGAGCTACTAGTTCTAGTTAAAGCTTTTAGGGTAGTTAAATAAATCCTATATAATCCTATAATAAGAGCGTATTACCTTATCTTTTAATATTTATCTTGAAATTACCTATTTAGTATATATAACTATATAGTATTAATACTATAAGCGTGTTAGGCCCTTAATCCTTACCCCCTAAGTAGTATATACTAGCTACTTAAGAGCCTTAGGGCTAAAGTAGCTGCTTTAGAGGTACTAAAGTATTACGTCGTCGCTCCGGTCTAGTAGTAGTATAAAAGAGGTATACTTATGTATTATAAGTATATAGTTTATATTATTAATAAAAATATTAATACTTCAGGGGATCTGCTTAGGAATAGAGTATAGGAATAAGGCTTATATTTAAGGAAGGCGAGGTTTGCTTTCCTAATAAGTTTCTTAATTATAACGCTATTTTTATAAGTTCTAAAGTAAAATATATAGTTATACCTTAAATACTAAATACCTATCTTCTAAAGTAGCGCTTTAGAAATAGTAGTAATATAAAAACTCTCTATATATCCTATATTATAGAGTATAAAGTTCTTTATATTTATACCTTTTAAGCTATTAAGAGCGTTCTTAATAATTTATATACTTTTTATAATAATTAGATATAAAGCTATTCTAGTATTACCTTATTCTCTATTATAATACCTAGTTAAAGGGGGGATAAGTAAGGACTTATTATTTATAAGGTATATCCCTCTATAGTTATCTAGAACTATAAACTTATATAATATATAAGGTCCTAAGTAGGGGGTTATAAAGATACTTAGGTACTCTTCGTCTAAGTTAATTATATTATCCCTAACCTTATTTAAGAGGGCTATATAGAAAGTAATTACTATTATATTAATAAGGTAGCTAGGGGCTATATTAGATTTCTTAAATAAACCCTTATTACCCCCCTTATTACTTTAGTAGTTCTTACCCTTATAAGTTATAATATATAGCAAGCCCTTATAAGTAAGTTTAATATAAAAATTAGTAAAGTACAAGTTATTATTTAACTAGTTATAGATCTAAGCTACTTATATACCTATTACTAATATATAGGGGCCCTTTTAGTAATATCTAGTTAAAGTAGCTTCTAAGTAGTTATAATTAATACTTAGCTATTAATAGCTTAGCCTATATAGGTACTATTTACTACTAGATAAGTTACTAGTTATAGGAACGCTTAATAGATTAGCCTTATCTATATAGCTAGCTAGCGTTATAAAGACCCTAGCGCTTTATCCTTATATAAGAGGTCCTTAAATATATTAGTATATTAGCTTATATTAGAGACTAGTATCCCTGCTCGTTCTTATTTAAGGATATTTATAATCTCTATATTAGCTTAAGTAAGTATAAAGTAATAACTTACTATTTAAAGAAAAGTTTTTAAAGTAAGAGTATTACTCGCTTTAGGAAGCTTAAGCTAAGTAGCGTAAAAATAAATACCCCTAAAGTCCTTAATCTAAGTATTAGAATTAATACTCTTATTTACTTTCTCTAGGACTTAGATATACTCCTCTTAAATAGTAATAAGGATACTAGCCTCGCTTAGAGCGTAGTAATATTTAAGATTAATAATAAGGCTATAAAGGGTTATATTCCCTTTAAGAAGAAGTTCTATATATATAAATATAATAGTATTATAAGTAATAGTCTCTATAACTAGATAATTAATTTATTTAAACTCTTAATTCTTATAGGTTTACTTAAATTCTTATATAATAAGTAAATAAAAGTACTCTAGGTATTATTCTTATATACCTATAGTATTTTGATTAATTATAACTAGGGTAGCTAGAGGCTAAAGGGGTTATAATTTATTTATTATTTATATCCTAGTAGTAAACTTAGGAGTAATCCTAGAAATAGTATTAGTAATAACCTCTTCTAAAGCCTCTTAGTTAAATAGAGTAATATATTAATTATAAGTACTCTTCTCTTATAAATACTAAGTATTAATATCTTAGTTTTACTTAGTAATATATATATTAAGAGTTAGGGTTTCTACTAAGGTCTTACCTAGGTATAAAGGTCCCTTAGGGTTATCTAAGTTAATATATTTCTAGACTCTAGTAGCTTAAGCTTTAGCTTAGATTATAATATACTAAGTAATAAAGTCCTTATATTTAATATTATTATAATAATAATAAAAGATATTATAGTTAAGGTTATTTAGAAATAGAGGGTTTATAGTAGTAGAGAATAATATATAATAAGGAGGAAAATAGGAATAAGAGAGAGGAAGTTTTAATAAGTACTTTTAATAATAAAGGCTTATTTTAAAATAGTAGTTAGAGGTCTAGTTAGAGCTAGGCTTATAAGTATTAAGATATATCCTATAGGGCTATATTTATAGTTATTAAAGAGCTTATTTTATTATAATAAGAGTAGCTATAACATAGTTACTTATAACTATAGTTAGAGGAATAACCTCTAGAAAAAGGTCGCTCTAGAGCTGATATTAGTTATATGCTGCGCTAGGAACGGGCGATGCTAAAGGCATCACGACATGCTGATTGGTAGTTGATCCCTATCGAGTGTCAGTTTGGAGTCTGCTAGGGCAAGACACCTCGCCATCTCAATCCAGGCAGCCTGCTATAGAGCCCATGGGAGCAAAAATGGGCTGTCTCGACGACTTCTTCGGCAACGGCCGCGTAGCTCGGAAGAGCGACACGACACCGTCTACATTGGGCTCCATGTGTCCTTTTAGATCTGAGATTTTGAGATCGGCGATTCTAGGCCAGATATACGGAATTCCCGCGTTAGCGATGACAATGTCGAGATCGTCGATGCCGTGGGATGTCTGAAGTTCCTTGACTGCGTCGTGGGCGTCACCGTCTACTCTTGCGTCGATTTTGACAACGACAAGACGACTTCCATCACCTCTGGGTAAGCCAAACAGAGCTTTGGAAGTTTGATGCGTCGGGTCACGGTTTCCCGTGATGACGATGTGGTTCGGCAAAGCAAGGTAGCGCTGGAGGAGGCCCAGCCCCAGGCCACGGTTTGCACCGATACTGAGAACGACAGTCGTAGCCATGATGGGGAAGATCTCCTTTTAAGTGATAGTGAGTTCAGTATGCAGTTGTCGTGTTATTGATTAGCAGCCACTTTTAATATTTATCATCTCGCTGATCGGCTACGGTCAATTCTTATCTTGTACCTTGCTCTGTCTATCTTCTTGCTGTACGGCTTAGGTCCGTCGAAAGGTCGCTGATTAAGCACAGTTAGCGGACTTTGCGATGGGGATCATCAATATGCGGACTTTGGTATCAACAGTGGTCTAGGTGTTCGGCCGAATTCCTAATCTGTGCCATCAACGGAGCCACCTGAGGAAAAGACGCTAGAGCTTGCGTCAGCACCAACGTTATGTGAGTCGATTCCTGTCAGCGTGACAACGTTCACAAGTCATTGATGAAAGTCCAGGTCTAACATGCAACAGGCAAATGGAGAAGACGAATACACACTCAGTTCAAATCGACGACCTTCCCTGGAAAATTAAGAGCTTGTTGTACACCGCCTCAATGCGGATCGATGTCGAAAATATTCTTGGAGCACGCTTTCCTCTTATTCCTTCTTGGCTGGTATCAATAAATCGCTGAAAAATAGTCAACGCCCAGACCGTCTACGGTCTATGCTCGCTCGTCTACATAACCTGTTTTTCTCTTCCCCAGATTCCAAATATCATCACATATCCAATCGCCATCTTCGAAAGTCCAAAGGAAGTCTGGCACTCTGTCAAACCTCGACTCATAGCGGCTCGAGAAGCCGATTGAATACCACAGATCGTGCCATCTCATAGACATCGGGGTCTGAGATCCATATCGCGATTGCGGTGGAGTGTCCTTGAGCCCATCCTCATCAAAGCAGTCCGCAACCTTGAACCAGTACAATTCATCCTTGAGTTGGTGAACAGCGATGGGGTCCGGTCCGGTAATGGCGTGGTCGATGGCATTCGGATGCGTGCTCTGTCTTGCCCACGCCGAACCGTCATCTCGGGCGTCTGCGTCGTTGTAGTCGAACTTTTCCGACCCTCTGAAGTTGATGAAGTTGGCCCTCTCGCGTCCCTTCAACATGAGCGTCGCAACTGCCATGTCTTCGCCCGTGACGACACTGAACTTTCTCTGAAGCGACGACAGGAGTTCCACCATGTCCCAGGTGACCGTATACATCGCTCCGTGAGGAAAAGTGAGATCCCAATACTTGGAATAGTATAGTTCTCCGATGACCGTGCGCTCGACAGTCGCTATCAGGCTTCCAGTGTCGTTGTTTGTAGATAACCTCGGAAGGAGAAACCGATCCCAAAACCCTCTCGCGTTCAACCACAAGTCTGTATCCATCTTTGAGACGAACTCATACTTGGGGCTGTGAGCTAAAAGCCACTTGTAGAACTCCAGGGTCTTGATCGTGTTTGCGGTGATGTCGTCTTCCGGGATGTGGTCAAGCACAATCATATCACCGAAAGTGCAGTTCTCGCGGGCAACGAGCTCGACCCATTGAGGTCCCGGGTTCGACACCACAAACCGACCGTCGAATGGAACGTCTTTGTAAAGCCTCATCCAAGTCGACCTTATGAGCATCCTTCGGTCGACATCTGATGCTGTGGATATCACCGCCGCGAGCCACGGCCTTGGCTTGTTGTCTTCAGCACTTGTCGTAGCTTCTTGAGGAGAATACGGGAAGGGCTGTAACTCGTATGTGGGGTCTGGAAGACCGTCGACGATGGTTCCGTGGACCGCAAGCTTGGTGGTTGGTGCTTCATAAGGTGCATGATGTTGAGGTAGAGTGTCGCGAGTAAGGTGAATCGCAACCCCGAGAAAGAGAGCGAAGCAGAGGAAGAAAATGCGGAATGATCTCCGTTGGATGCATCTCGCCAACGATGTCCGTACCGCAGGAAGAATCTGCGAAGAGGCAGTCTTTGAGGACATGTTGTTGCTCGGCTGCAACGTTTGAAAACCCATAACCGTCCAGTACTCCAGGATTATGAGGGCTGCCAGGGCTCCAAAAGAGCGAGAACGAAGGCTAAAAGATGAGACGAGACGGAGGAGACACCCAAACCCCAGTGAGACACCCAAGAAAGGAACGCTTCAGCAGTGCTTTATCGGAAGGATGGGTGCATACGCGGCTATCTGTTTGCTCCCAACGAAAGGCGCGGGTACCCTAGCGATCGAATCATTTTCTGTTTCTTCGATCCTCATCCCAACCTCGCACATGAACCACTGTGTCGCAAGTTCTGCCTGTCGTATGTGGGCTGTAGGCACAAGGCTTGCGACTGATCTGCGTCGTCGAGTTCCCCGGCTGGTTTAGAGCTGAAGCAGTTGTCGACAACACATCCATGTCGAGGTGGGACAGGATGGGAGCTCAATCAAACCTCCCAGGCCAGTTTAGCCGTTTTACACAGACGCAGCCTGGACCCTTTTGCAGGCTACCAATCAACGAGGGCTTTCAAACGGTTGATTCCCATCATGGTTGCGGCAGTGAAATCTTAAAACGGTTAATTCATTGGACGTCGGGCGAACAGCTGGTGGAACGGTTTCGGCAAGGCAGTCTCGCGATGTTGCCTGACCACGCGGTGCCCAGAGCTTGACACACTTCGCCACAGGCAGAAAGCCTGTTCAGAGGTAACTTATTCCCGAACTAGATCAAGTATCACTAGTCAAGCAAAAGCGATGAAAAGTACTGGACCATTCATAATGCTTAACATACGAGGCCAAATCATTAATAACAGAGCGAAGCTTTACAACCACCGACAAAACATCAAAGTCATTCACGCTTCGTTTGTGTAACATACATACAAGAAGACGGAAATCAGTCTTGACGGCCAGATGTCGAGTTGTCACTACGGCCGAACGTGACTTACAAGGCTGATCAGGCTTAACCTTCTTTACCCCTTCATAGAAATGATCTACACGTTGCGTAGATTGAAACAAAATACCAGTCAGCAATAATAGCGGGACTTTTCGCCCGACTAGTTTAGCCAAGACACAAAAGGTCCAAGAAATGAAACTTGAAAAAACTGTACAACACATTGTGGTTGGGAAAGTTAACACGTTGGAACACATGATGGGGTTCTACAAAGGGGTCGCAGCGAAATAACAGCCAGTCCTCGCAGGTCTCAGTCATGACTACTATTACCTTCAAATCTGGAAATTATCCAGGGCTTTCGGGTGGTTCAGGTATTTTCAGCGTCATCTATCTAGGTCGAAAGAGTAAGTTACATAATTCAAAAATCGAGGTCACCTCCGGCATGATATAATCTAAGATCAAATTCAGAAAGCAGGTTTACAGATTCGTGTTGGTGGTAGCTAATAATCCGCATCACTTAAAGGGAAAATAAGCCTCGCGATTCACCCCCGAAACTCGAACGACTCATATATCGCAGATGGAGCCTATTTATACCTCCATAACACGCCGAGAAAACTTTGCGTGAAGCAAAATTAACTAGGTTTCTCCGCAGCGGCTACAAAATGAGGAAGCGGAATTGATACCGAAGTTTCTCGTGCTATAGGTAGGCTATTTACTCTCAATCAGATGCACCGAATCTGGAAAGACCGAAGAAATCAGGTTATAGTTTGCGGACGTCCTGTGTACAAATATACGTCTGTTAAAGCAAGGGCTCAAGAATTGACTAGAATTACGCATAGCCGATGACTTAGAATGCTGGAGGTCAACAAGAACGCACTACACCCAAAAAGGATATCATCCGTCGGACTGAGGAAGGAACTGCGAGGATCGACTTTTGAAGCAATTGCTAGGAACGTGATTGCATGCTGAAAGCGACGGGATCGCGGCTTACTTAAAGTTGTTGGTGATCGGACCCGTCTACGGAAACACCCGCCGGTGCTGTTACCGGCGACAGGGGCCCTGCGCGGGGAAGAGCAGGCCAGACTGAGCTTGAATGACATCACTACAACGTCCTCCGCATTCCTCTGAAACCGTTGTACAGGCGCCCAATCCCCCATCAAGACGGTCTGCAGGGTTTCACCAGCAATATTCGAAGTCATTCGCTGTCGACATTACCACGTTTACCATATCAAATCTTCGCTGTGTTGTCTTGGAACGAACAACCTCGAAACGGCTTCACGATGGCGGGTCTCCTTACAGGCAAGCTCCTAGCAGCACTCGCCTTGTGCGGCGCCGCGGTAGCAGCTCCACAACCAGCAGACGAGTCTCAGGTCGTCCTCCAGGGAAACGCGGATTTGACTCGTGTCCGTGATGAGTATGTCATCTTTTAATGCCGTTCAACGTCTTACTGATGCAGCTTGCAGACTTGGCAAGGCGGAGATTATTCCGACGGTTATCGACGACTTTCAGCCTATCCTGGGGCTCTCCGCCATATGGGACTCATCGCACGCGGCCGACCTTGGCAACACCCTAAAACCTGCCGACCTCCAATCTGCACCATCGGTAGTCCTCGTCGGGGGCTCGTCGATGGGAGGCTTCACCATCTATGCAAACTATGTTTTAACCCTCACTGATCCAGATGCTCCTTCGCGGGACAACCCAAAGTGGTCCGAATTCTGTCACTGGATAGCCACTGGCGTCTCATCCTCGTCTCCTGGTGCGAAGCCCGCCGTCGAAGATGTTGTCGAATACAAGCCTCCTGGACCCCCGGCAAAGACGGGCAAGCACCGGTACGTCTTCCTTGCCTGGACTCCCGCCAACGGAACCAACGATAAGTTGAACTTGTCAAAACCGGAGGAGCGCAAGCACTGGGGTGGCGAGGAGGGACGTGGAGTAAGAAATTGGGCCAAGGAGAACGGTCTTGTTCCCATCGGTAAGTCACTGCAATATCATGCTTTTGGCACATTCTATATTGATAATTCTCAGCTGCAAACTTCATTTACGCTCAAAACGAAAAGCAATAATCTTGTAACCTGAAGCTCCGTTCGAGTGGCTGATTCGTTATTGTATCGAGCGTCTGCTAAAAGCATAGACCTGGATGGAGAAACTTGACTGGGTATCCGCGGCTATTTAATAGGCGACCTTGATGTATTTCTACCCGGATGCCTACTAAACACGGCCCATTCATTCACAGACACTCTATCTAAGATAGCTTTCTTTTGATATGAAAATGGCTCACGTTAATACCGAAACATTGTCCTGATACATGGTGATAGGGAGTTGAAACGGAGGTTGCTGGGACTTTGGAATTCCGTTCCGATGGCTAATTTTACTCTTGGACGGATTTAACTAACGAGTATTCACAAGTACTTTTAAGAACTTGCCGAAATTAGAACACCGCAGCAAAAACAAGGTAAATTACTAATTATGCTTGTCGTGTCAGGGTTCCTACACGTCAACGCACGGAAACCAGGAGACCGACCGCTGGAGCATACATTCTATCCCTGATTGTGCGGGCATGTGTTTTTGGACCTCTTCCTATCATGTTTTCTTTCCGCCGTCATCTATCACCGTCCCCGATGTTCTTTGTTGATACCCGGTGTTCATTGCCACCCATTCGTTCTGATACGTAGTGCCCGAGATTTTGACTTGACCCGCACAAGGCGTTTCGAGAACCACGTTGACATTCCCCTTAGTTCCCTCAGCTCATTCTCGGCGTGTACGTTTCGAGCATCGGCTAAGTCTTGCGCCAGGTCATCGTATTTGTCACATCGCATCGGTGTGAATCAACACCGATCCAACTCAAACATGTTCCCATTCTTCATCAGGGTCCAGACGATGAGGACGAGGTTGGTTCTTCTTTTCCCGCTTCTGCACTGCCCACCCATGCCGTCTTGGGCGTATCAATCAATCAACAGCGCCGGGAGCCCAAGCAGACACCAAGAAAAACAGAAACCGTATCTAGCATCATACGAATAAGCTGCCAGGGCGTAAAAACAATTCACGACTAGGGACACACATAACATGGCATATGGACCGAAGTTAGTAAGATTGAATACTGATATACGACACAAGCCTGTCTTAGACCTGCCATCACGGCCACTCTTCACATCCTGCTATCGGATCGTGAACGAAACTAACCAAGGGGGGATGAGGAGTTATATATGCATAAGCGTCACGCAATTATTGCGTTCCCATGAATCTGAATACGTCCAATCATTATTGCTCGTATACCATCCCTCGTATTAATTCAACCCTTCCTCTGGATTAAGAAACTCAGCAGCGTCCCAGTTGAGTCCGATTGAACTAATGTCCACATCATCAAAGTTAACAGCCAAATCAATATCTTGGTCCTGAGCGATCCCTTCGACCTGCGAGAAATCAGACGTTTCGGCTGCTTGCGAAAGCTGGGCGCCGCCCTGCTTCTGCCCACCATTTTCAAAGAGCAGAGGATCAAAGTTCGGCGGCCAAAAGGTCAGCCCTGCTTCAGTATTTGGTTGAAAGCCACCGTATTCAACTTGAGACATTTGCACAAATTGCGCGGTTCCTTCGGAAGTTTTGATTGGGGTGAAGCCAGCTGCCTGTATGCTCTGAGAATCTTGGTCGACTTGGGCGAGTGGCTGTGCCATGCCAGGCATGTTCTGTCGGATAGATTGTGCGTGCTGGGAAGACTGTTGCTGTTCCATGGCCTGTTGTAGTTCCATGATCTGTTGCAGTTTCATTAAGTCTTGCTGATCCATCAACTCTTGCAGTTCCGTGACCTCTTGCTGTCCCATGGCCTGTTGCTGTCCCATGATCTGTTGCAGTTCTATTAACTCTTGCTGATCCATGAACTCTTGCAGTTCTATGACCTGTTGCAGTCCCATGACCTCTTGCTGTACCATGACCTCTTGCTGTCCCATGACCTCTTGCTGTCCCATGACCTCTGGCTGTCCTACAACCTGCTGCTGTCCCACAGTCTGCAACTGTTCCATGATCTGTTGCTGTTCCATGACCGGTTGCTGTCCGATGTCCTGCTGCTGACCGACCCGAGGATCTTGAGCAACCGTCAATCGTCGATAAATTGGCCTCATCTGACCGGGTAACCCAAAATAAGCTCTTATGAGCTTTTCGCGAAGTCTCTTGATGTTGTCTCGCCGCCTTTGATGTGCGGCGTCGTTAATGTTCACGGCGTCGGAACCGTCCCTAAACTCTGGGTCAACGTCGTCCATTGGAGAGGCCCACGCTGGAAACTGACTCGTCCAGAGGTTGTGAATAAGAGTTGCGAAATCGACCTGCTCAGAGACACGGATATCCTTCATGAACAGGTCATGCCCGCCTAGCTCCCCGCCTTGTGATTGACGCAAGTCCTCCTCAATACTGTAGTAGGTTGCTTCGAGGTCCAAAAGGCTGATGGTTACGCTTGTTACCCTGCTCATGGTGCCATTTTGCACGAGTCGATGCGACCAAAGAGCGCCGAAAATGTGGTTCCAGACGTCACGGAAGGGTATGAATTTTGGCAGTCGGGCTTGGAGATCGATCAAGACCTCAAGAAAGCCCAGAAAAGCGGGCATAGAAATGTGCTCATCACCAGAAGCTCTGAGGCAGATGTTTGAGACCCAGTGGCACATATACTCTGTATATTCTGTTGGCGCTTCCCCAGCTATCGCGGCAAGAACCAAGCGTTGAAGAGATAGCCTCGCGCAGGGTTCCAGCTCGTTGGATTCGGGAATGTTCTGACGGCGCAGAAGGAATATGATATCTTCGTCGAAGACGAAGGCTTCCAATCGTCTTGGATAGCCTACGAACTCAAGGAGTGAACGAAGGAATCTGAAATTGGGCGGTTGCAATGAAAGTGCTTGCCGTATAAGACTTTGGTTGCCGCAGCAGTGTTCGTGGATGGGGCATTTTTTGTAGACCCCCCAACAATCCCGTATTTCTTGCTTGAGATCATCTTTGGCAAGTTTTCGCACGGAATCGTCGGCTGTATTGTCTAAGCTCGTAGCCATCAACTGCGACAGTTTTCCGATCCGACAGAGCTGCTGCTCGTCCGGAAAACGGCATTGTGTCGGGAAGTCCGCGTTGCGCTGGAGGAAGGCCATATTGATCTGTTATTCTGAATGATTGGTCTTTGCGATGCCTTGTATGACTGTCTAGGAAATGACCTTGTATCTGAGCGTGTGCCTGGTTCTTTGTGTTTGATATAATGGGTATCGATGAAGGCTAGTTTTGCGAAGCTGAGTTGAAAGCTCTGTGGATATGAGTGTGCAACTTTCGAAGGAAACCAGTCAGAAAGAAACAATTCTGAAATCAAGACAGAAAACTTATAGCCATGCCAGCAGTCATCTCCCAAATCAAATTCAGAGTTGGGCTATCGCCTGGGAGGAAGATCTGGGACGTGGGAAACATGAACCTAAAACTATTGTAACGTAGATGGCTATACCGCTTTGGCCTTTTTAGAGCTACACAAAAATTGCAGACGCGAGGACTCGTTTCTAGTCTAGTGATTGTTTTCCACTTAGGCGCTTGTGAGTCGTCTGGTTGCCGATAACCTCACTGAAGGCGGTGGCGATTACCTTGTGTAGAAGACTCGAAAGTACCATGGTAGAGACAAATCAAGGGAAACTATCACACAGTCTGGAATGAAAAGTTTGGTATGAGGAACATATACGTTCGCTTACTCAATTTCTCTACCCGGGTCCATGGCCTTTTCCTCCAACAGCTTTGATTTGTTGATAACAGAAGCTGAATTGACCTTTGCTCTGAGGCGATCCAAGTTTTTCTCTCGAATCCCCCAGAAATCCGGAGCAGTCGCCGGGTATCGCGCGTCCACTTTCTGCCTTATGAGGACGTCGATATCGTCACCTGTGTATCCAAATTTGGGTACCGCTAGGGGCGGGGACCTGAGAAACCGCTCGAGGGTGGTAGTCGTAGGCAAGGGGTAGATCGCCATAAAGAATTCTCGATGGATATATCGTGGTGTGTGTTCCAACGTCTTGGCATCAGCTTTGCTCTCCTCATCCAAGAGATGGTGTTCTCTCTCTAGGAGTCTCAGAGTAACTTTGACGATAACGCCCATGGTGCCTTGCACGACGCGAGGGTGCTGCCACAGAATGCAGAGAACATGGCCCCAGAAGCTCCTCTTTCCAATGTGACGATGGTATTGTTTACCCGCAAAAAACACCAGAAGGATTACCCCCAAAAGGCCTAGGAATGCAAGCATACTGACCCTCTCATCTCCAGAAGCCACGCTGAGAATGTTCAGTACCCACTTATCCGGTTGTACCGGCGCGGGAGTAGCTGCCAGGGCAAGTTTTGCCAGTTTTGATAATGCCCGATCATTGAGTCGGTTTTGTGCCGGGAAGAGGGAATCTGTGTCGCGCAGCAGAGAGACAAGAGCATCGTCGAGGTATTGCAACTCTACTCCACCAATCCCCAGCGACAAAGACTTGCTCAGAAGGTCGTACAGAATGGTGTCTTTGCAGCCTGAACTGATAGCCATGTGCAAAAGCGATTTTCCCTCGCAGCAGGCCTGATAAATAAAGTTTTGAGGGCAAGGGTCTGCGTCGATGGAGTTCGTGACATTCTTTAGTGCCTCTATTCGCGCCACATCTTCGCGTGGCTTATCGCCAACCTGGAAAAGCAAGCGCCTGGCCACGGATATACCGCACTGTCTATGCGAGCTGCATGGGGTGTGATGCAGGTGTTCGCACTGAGAGCTTGCAACGTTCGCCAGCTCATCAGCTTGCGGACTATGACTCTCATCTCGAGTGTTGGTATTTGCTGGTGTGGCTGGCATTTGTTATTGAATGGGTCAGCGGTGTTTGGAGAAAGGTGTCGGAGAAGGCCTGCTGTGAGATTGGATTCTTTTCGGGGGAAGCCTTTCGTGAGAGGCTATTTCCATTTTTATCTCCCTAAACCAACCTTCCGGGTCATATACTCATGCGTCGCACTCCTCCGGCGAACCCGGAGCAGCGGCCTCCATTGAAAAATTACGCGGCTTTGTCGAGACTCAAACCAACTCAGACGAGAGGCTACCCCCCAAGCTACAGACAGGAGATGGGTCAAGTTTATCCATAGAGTCAAGACTGATTGCCGCGCGAGGACTAGAAACAAATGGTCCAGCTCTAGGACTTTCAGGAGGAGCCCAGTGTAATCTCAGAGTCTATTTGCTTTCGCGTAACCTCCACCTTCAGCCACGTTCGCAGAGGAGTAGCAGAAAACGAGAGCTCCGCGACAATTCTATTTGTGACATTGCTCTCGGATCTAGTCTGGGCTTTCCTGAATTTCACCTTGTTGTCGGTTTAACCTTTTTAACGCCTCCAGATTAGTGGATTGCGCGTGGGGCCTTTGTGGCATTTGTCAAAATCTGACGCGAGGGATTTTTGACAGCCGATTACCACAATGCAGTGGATATAAGAACGATTTCTAAACTACATCTATTCCTCCAGGGCGCATGCAAAGATTTTTACGAACCGGCCATGCTGGATGGACCTCCTTACAAGGACCAGCAAGCTTACACATTGTGATTCTACGCTGTTGGGGCTCAACATCTCGTGATGCACGAGGCGCTCATCTGCTTGCTTAGCTTGTGCTTGGATGACGCGCAAACCCGGCCAGGATTGCGGTAACTCAAGCACTACATCCTTAGCTTGTTGCCTTGCCTTATCAGCCCGGACAATAGCTTGCTACGGAGGATACTCGGCCAAAATCATGTCAGCTTGGAGTCTTGTGTCAGTCTCGATCGCTAGTCGGCTGTACCAGCCCACTCTCAATGGGCCAGATATGTGTCTTGCGGGAAAGATCACGGTGTGGTGTGAAAGACGCGCTCGCACGACCAATCGGAGGGGAACAGATCAGGAAGGGTTTCAGACCAGACCTTACCAAAGGATGCAAAGATGCCTGCATCTGCCCCATGTCAGCTAGTCCGCTGCTTGGCTACCTCAGCCCAGTGTATGCCTTCTTCCGGGATTCCTTCCTAAATAGAAAGCAGTGCCGCGAGCTAGTTCATTCAGCGGCGCCCGATTGCAACGGACCGATAGCCCCCAGTCCTACGAGGAGACCCGTCCCAGCAGTTGCGTCCCGACGAAGAATATTGCTAGAATTGGGTTTCTTTTGCAATTTGGGATAGCTGACTTGCTGACTTGGATGAATGTGGATATAATCGATACGAGCAAAAGGCATCGTAAGGCAAAGACTGGTAGTTTTCGGTTCAGGTATGGATAGCTTCAAAAATTAAAGGAATGGTTCCGAAGGGAGCGTGGACTTGACGTGCAAGTGGCGAAGCGGCGGCGAAGGAAATGCGGTGGTGTCACGGTTGTTGTATTGGTGGCAGATGGCGTGTTCCTAGGGCGGGAGTCAGCAGGTGGACTGCCACTTGGGGCGGCCATTCGGGTGAGCTAGGCGGTGATCCCGGCGCGGGGGAACAGCCTCTATGGCAGTAGGTGGCGTGCCTAGACGACGACACCTCCAAGAGAAGGCTTACACTGGCACCCACAAGCTATTCCCAGGCAACGATGCGGTGCGGGTTTTCGATTGAAGTAGGTACAAAGGGGCCAAAGGGAAATTTGCAAGTGATAACACGACCCAGGGATAGACGAGTGTCGTGGTTGAAGAGTGCAAGATCGAAAGGTGATAGGTTTGCGCGAGAAGTAGAGGCGAAGGGGTCGTATGGTGGTACGGCCCACCGTGGGTTGAGACCGCACTTTTTGGGGCATGGGCGCTGAAGGATTTCGAGCGGGAGAAGTTAGTATCTTTGGCAGGTGCAAGAACGAAAACTCGGCGTGAGGGTTATCTGTATGTGGCGAGCTTGCCAAAATCGATACGTCAACTTGGCGAGCGCTTGGTACCAATGATGAAAGCTCGATAAAAGGTGCCAAACAATCGCGGATCGGTAAGGGAAGGTTGGCGTTTCTGGGCCGGCGAATTAGTTGCCGCAATTTTGGGGATTGAACGGTGTTTCTCGCTTGCGGGCGTGACGGCGAGTCTCGACCTTGTAGTGTTCGCGTACCGGCTGGGAAATCGACACTGCGGCTTCAATTTGCGTATGCGTCAGCGCTTGGGCGTGTCTCCTGCGGCGTCGTGGAAGCTCAGTGGCTACGACGAGGACTTTTGGAAGGGCCAAGGGCTGGGCAGCATGACAACTCTGCAACCTGCAAATTATATTGCTTCGCTGGGAAGGCGGATGACGGGTGTCAGCAGTGATCCATGAGCGGCCCCCATACGTGCGTGGTCGTCTGCTCGTCTGTGCCTGTGTCTGTCCGTGCCTGTGTAGGCATGTCGGTTCGTCGTTTCTTGCTAGAATCATTCAATCTTGGACTTCGAGCTCGATTTTTCCATCCGAGCTGCGAATGAGACTTGGTTGATTCTTCTTGTCCGTGCATCGACATTGCAACGAAGAAGAAAGGAAGAATTGCCATCAACTGGAGGTGTTTCTGGGCGACGAGCAACCGACCAGGAATGGTGTAACGTCAAAAGAAAGTGTGGTGTTCAGGGGACGGACGGGACTGGACTTAGGGTCTCGCGTGGAGTCGACTTGCTGACTAACAGACCGGGCGCTAGTCGCAGTGAAAGTGCGATGGTGGCATGGTGCGCAAGTCCTGGAGAGTACGAATACGTCCCTACCGGCGGATACAGTGGAAGAAAGGCCATCTGATTTAGATACCTCAGGTACCTTAAAGGCAGGTGCAGGAGCGATAACCGTGTTTCCTTCCGTGCCTTCCTCATCATTCGGTCCAGGTCCCAGCCAAGTTCTGCTCTCCTTCTCTTCCCTGCCGCCCCTAGAAGGCGCGGAATGAGCTTCCATGCATAAGCCCGGGCGGGATCAGCTCGAAATGCACAGCTACGAGAGGAATACATGATGATACATCAGACCTAATTGGGCCTTCGCCTGATCCTCCAACTTGAAGCTCATCTGGGTCCTCCTACCGACCCTTTTCCGTGCGGCGTTGGCAAGGTCTGGGCTTGCCATGTCGGCGTCCACACCCATGTGACATGCCCGCAGACCGCCAATCCCATCTCAAGGACTTGCGTATGCCTCTGTCTCTCAGCCATCCGATTACCTCCCTCCACGATGAGTCTTCCAGCTTGACGGTATCGATACGCCAAAGAAGGCCAGCATCCTTCCTCGCTTCGGCCCCCGAATCCCTTCCCGATCAACCCGGGTTCTACACGCATCCTTGGGTCTTCCATATGCACCTGCTGTTCTCGTCCAGCATCCCGTTCGCTTCACTCCACTTCCCCAAGACTTGGCCCTCCTATACCGCTTGGCAGACACCCATCTCACTCGCCTGGAATCACTTCTCGACCGTCGACGCTCTCCGACTCGTCAGTTACCGTCGCTGCGCTGCTCTGACTCCTCCTGCAAGCCCTCGCCGCTGATGGTCATTCATGGCTACATGTAATCTCTGGGCGCAACGAGGAAATATTGAAAGGCTATGCATGGCAGCCACTAGCCAGGTTTAGATGCAAGCTAAGATATGCTAAGGCGGCGAAGTCTGAATGGTGGGTTGCTGTGTTGAAGTGACACTGGCCGTCGCAATCGCGTTCTTGTTTCCTTTCTTTAAATGCACCGCGTCCCCCTACGCTTCATATCGTTGTTCTTCTTCTTGTCTACTCTGTGTCTTGACTGTCGTCTTTCCAGGCCCGTTCGCCGCCCTTCTTGTATCCGCCCCCCGAAGGGCCTGACCGTTATCCTAATTTATCCCGTGGCTCTCCAACGCCCAGTCAAATCTTCTGAGGGAACGCTCGAGCCCGGAGCACAAGTGAACAGTGCTAGAAGCCGATAACATGGCAGGCGAAAAAGACGTCCACGATGGCGTCTCAACGCCCGAGACTACTCAGATCCACCCAGAATTCCGCCGCTCTGGTGGTCTCCCCCCCGTCACTGGCAAAGCCGAGAATGCCTACGGCGAGGGCACTATGAGTTACGGAGGCGCTGTTCGCGAAGAGAATTTCTACACACGCAATGGCCTCAACTTCGAGTCCTTCAAGCCTCGTAACTACGGACGCGGTATTGTCGAGCTTGACCGCACCATGAAGTCTCGCCATCTTCATATGATTGCTATTGGTATGCGTGAAACCCTTTTAAATCAAAGAAGTTCTGTTCAAGTACTAACGTACAGTTTTCCAGGTGGTTCCATCGGTGCTGGTTTCTTCGTCGGTTCTGGAGGCGCTCTGAACACGGGTGTCAGTAACCCCCAGATTCCGACATCATTCACATCAAGCTGATCTAGTTCAGGGACCTGGAAGTGTTCTTATCGACTTCATGATCATTGGTGTCATGATGTTCAACGTCGTCTACGCTCTTGGTGAACTCGCTGTTATGTACCCTGTTTCTGGTGGCTTCTACGTCTACTCGAGTCGTTTTATCGATCCTTCCTGGGGCTTCGCAATGGGTTGGAACTACGTCTTTCAGGTGGGCACATGTGCGGCCAAGCTGAAATGAAAGAACGCTGACGAGGGTGTAGTGGGCCATCGTGCTGCCTCTCGAGTTGACTGTTTGTGGTCTGACGATCAATTATTGGCAAGGCGCCCGCGATGTCAATCTAGCTGTCTGGATCACCATCTTCTGGGTCGCCATCATTTTCATCAATATTTTCGGAACTCTGGGGTACGCCGAGGAGGAGTTCTGGTCCTCTTGCATCAAACTTTCTGCCATCAGTGGGTTGAACCAATTCGACGTCTTCCTCATAATGCTGACCATATATCTAGTCATCTTCATGATTGTGGCCTTAATTCTAGTTCTCGGAGGGGGCCCTTCGGACGGCCGATACAGCGAGTACTGGGGGGCACGATACTGGTATGAACCCGGTGCGTTCCAGAACGGCTTCAAGGGTTTCTGCGCTGTGTTTGTCACTGCAGCATTCTCCTTTTCTGGAACCGAGCTCGTCGGTCTAGCTGCCGCTGAGGCCGCCAATCCTCTGAAGTCTCTGCCCGGCGCCATCAAGCAGGTCTTCTGGCGTATCACGCTATTTTATATCCTGGGTCTCTTCTTCGTTGGCCTTCTTGTGCCTGCGAATGACGATAAGCTTCTCGGCGCAGATCCCTACGCCGATGGCGCGTCACCCTTCGTTATTGCAGCAAATCATGCCGCTCTCTACGGATACGATCACTTTATGAACTGTATCATCCTCGTTTCGGTCCTCTCTCTCGGTGTTTCTTGCGTCTACGGCGGCTCTCGCACTCTCACTGCTCTGGCACAACAGGGATATGCCCCTAAAATCTTCAGCTATGTCGACAAGAGTGGTCGCCCTCTCCCTTCCGTGGTTATCCATCTGGTCTGTGGTGCTCTCGCCTACATGAACCTGAGCACTACTAGTGAGACGGTCTTTAACTGGCTTCTGAACATGTCCGGACTGGCCGCTTTGTTCACCTGGGGATCTATCTGCTTAGCCCATATCCGTTTCCGCAAGGCTTGGGCCTACAACGGCCACACCGTCGACGAGATCCCCTTCAAGGCTGCTCTCGGTGTGGCAGGGTCCTGGATTGGATTCGGTCTCTGTGTCCTCGTCTTCATCGCACAGGTAAGCCCGAATGGAGTAAAATTTCCCCATGTCGAATCAAATCACTAAACTATGCCAGTTCTTCGTTGCCATTGCGCCTCCCAAGAACAATGATGAGCTCAACAGTGCAGAGGGCTTCTTCGAGTCGATGCTGACTGTACCCGTCATCATTCTTTTCTGGGTAATCGGGTTCGCTTGGAAGCGTACGGGTTGGCTTCGCATCCACCAGATCGACGTTGACACGGGCCGCCGCGAGCTTGACTGGGATGAAATCAATCGCTTCAGGGCCGAGGTCGCTAGCTGGCCCACTTGGAAGCGCATCATGCACAAGCTATTCTAAGCCGGCGACTGTGCTTAATTTTTTGGCAGCTGCATCTCTAATGTGACAAGCTCTGCCCGAACAGGGTCCTCAACCTCCGAGTTGACGTCGCACTCTTGCGAAATAGTTTTTGAATTCTATTCGAGTTTTCATAGATAACACTCAAATTTACCATTCATCTTCGTGGATGCAGATATAAGTTCTTGCCGCTATACAGGCTATATTCATCCGTGTCAGCCGAGATTCACAGTCCACGGACGAGGCTGGACCATCGGAGAACGATCGCAAATCCATGCTTCTCTTTACGTTATAAGTTGCGTCTCGCATTTATCGGTTAATCACGGCCCAGTCACAACATCACTTACAGCCAGGCTATTTACTCACCTTAGACATACCAATTAGTGTCTCCGGCAGGGGGCAGGTCTTCTGTCGTGATGCCTTCAGCATCGCCCGTTCCTAGCGCGGTATATAACTAACGTCAGCTCCGGAGCGACCTTTTTCTAGGGGTTATTCCTCTAACTATAGTTCTAAGTAACTATATAATAGCTACTGTTATTATAATAGAATAAGCTCTTTAGTAACTATAAATATAGCCCTATAGGATATTTCTTAATAGTTATAAGCCTAGCTCTAACTAGACCCCTAACTACTATTTTAAAATAGGCTTTTACTACTAAAAATACTTATTAAAACTTCCTCTCTCTTATTCCTTTTTTCCTCCTTATTATATACTATCCTCTATTATTATAAACCCTCTATTTCTAAATAAGTTTAATTATAATATCTTCTATTACTATTATAATAATATTATACTATTTAACTATATATAGGGATTTTACTACTTAATATATTATAATCTAAGCTAAAGCCTAAGCTATTAAAGTCTAGAAGTATATTAACTTAGATAACCCTAAGGGATCTTTATACCTAGGTAAGACCTTATTAGAAACTCTAATTTTTAATATATATATTATTAAATAAGACTAGGATATTAATACCTAGTACTTATAAGAGAAGAGCGCTTATAATTAATATATCGCTCTATTTAACTAAGAGGCCCTAGAGGAGGCTACTACTAATATTACTTCTAGGACTACTCCTAAGTTTATTACTAGGATATAAATAATAAATAAATTATAACCCCTTTAGCCTCTAGCTACCCTAATTATAACTAATAAGAATATTATAAGTATATAAGAATAATATCTAGAGTATTTTTATTCATTTATTATATAAAAGTCTAAATAAACTTATACGAACTTAGAGTTTAAATAGATTAACTATCTAGTTATAGAAACTATTACTAGAAAGGGCTAGAACCGATAGGAACTAGAAAGACAACAAATAACATAGCTCTACTTATAAATAGGTAAGAATATTAAGAGTAGGCTTAAAAGATATATAGAATAATTTATAGATCTAGTTAAAAGAGATTATCTTAATCGGGCGCGGATTCGCTAAGAAACTATTAAAAAACGAGGTATAGGGTTATTAAGGTACTAATAGTAATAATAATAATACTATCTTTTCCTCTACTACGCTCCTCTCCTCTACGCTCTACTCTATAGTCTCCCTATAACAGGTCTATACGCTAAGGGAGTTTTCTAAAAGTTGCGCAGCTAAGTCTATCCTATCCCATCCCATTACTTATAATATTATTATACTTATATATATAGAACTTCTTATTAAAGAGAATATAACCTTTTATAGCCTTATTATTAATCTTAAATATTACTATACTCTAAGTAAGGCTAATACTCTTATTACTATTTAAAAGGAGTTAAAAGGAGTATATCTAAGTCCTAGAGAAAGTAAATAGGAATATTAATCCTACTGCCTAGATTAGGGACTTTAGGGGCGTTTACTTTTATATTACTTAGCTTAAGCTTCTTAAAGTAAGTAATATCCTTGCTTTAAAAACTTTTCTTTAAGTAATAAATTATTACTTTATACTTACTTAGGCTAAGATAGAGATATATTAATATATTTAAGGACCTCTTATATAAGGATATACTCTACTTAAGATTATAAAGATAAAGTACTAGGGTCTTTATAACGCTAGCTAGCTATATAAACGAGGCTAACCTATTAAGTATTCTTATAACTAGTAACGTATCTAGCGGTAAATAATACCTATATAAGTTAAGCTATTAATAGCTAAGTATTAATTATAACTACTTAGAAGCTACCTTAACTAGATATTACTAGAAGGGCCCCTATATATTAGTAATAAATATATAAGTAGCTTAGACTTATAACTAGTTAAATAGTAACCTATACTTTACTAATCTTTATATTAAACTTACTTATAAAGGCTAGCTATATGCTATACCCTATAAGGGTAAGAACTACTAAATTAATAAAAGGGGTAATAAGGGTTTATCTAAGAAATCTAATATAGCTCCTAGCTACCTTATTAATATAATAATAGTTACTTTTTATATAGCCCTCTTAAACGAGGTTAGGAATAATATAGTTAACTTAGACGAAGAGTACTTAAATATCTTTATAACCCCCTACTT
This sequence comes from Colletotrichum ledebouriae, assembly GCA_036785755.1. NCBI lineage: Eukaryota > Fungi > Ascomycota > Sordariomycetes > Glomerellales > Glomerellaceae > Colletotrichum > Colletotrichum ledebouriae. The sequence goes on from JAVHLU010000954.1 coordinate 35,831, forward strand.
AAGACCTTATATATTATATAAGTTTATAATCCTAGATAGCTATAGAGGGATATACCTTATAAATAATATATCCCTACTTATCCCCTCCTTAATTAAGTATTATAATAGAGAATAGGTTAATTCTAAAATAGCTTTATATTTAATTATTATAAAATATATATAGATTATTAAGAACGCTCTTAATAGCTTAAAAGATATAAATATAGAGAGCGTTATACTTTATAATTTAGGATATATAGAGAACCTTTATATTTATATTATCTCTAAAGTATTACTTTAGAAAATAGGTATTTAGTATTTAAGGTATAACTATATACTTCGCTTTAGAACTTATAAGAATAGTATTATAATTAAGAAACTTATTAGGTAAGCAAACCTCGCCTTCCTTAAATATAAGCCTCGTTCCTTATACTTTATTCCTAAGTAGATCCCCTAAAGTATTAATACTATTATTAATAATATAAACTACGTGCTTATAATATATAAGTATACCTCTTTTATATTACTACTAGACTAGAGCGATAATATAATACTTTAGTACCTCTAAAGTAGCTACCTTAGCCCTAAGGCTCTTAAGTAGCTAGTATATACTACTTAGGGGGTAAGGATTAAGGGCCTAACGCGCCTATAGTACTAATATTATATAGTTATATATACTGAATAGGTAATTTTAAGATAAACGTTAGAAGATAAGGTAATATACCCTTATTATAAGATTATATAGGATCTATTTAACTACCCTAAACTACCCTAAAGGCTTTAACTAGAACTAGTAGCTCCTTATTATTAAGGATAAATATACTAGTTAGCTCTTTATATTTCTATATGCTAATAAAACCTATAGTAGTATTATACTCGCTTTATATACCTTTAAGTAATAGGTATTTTAATAGAAGGGACTTTCTATTTATAAGATTAGATAAGACGTTAAGAGGTTAGTAATTTTACTTACAAGCTATATAGAATATAAGGATTAGACCTATATAGAAAGAATAGAGGTTAAAATAACCCCTTTATATATAAAGGAACTAAATAGTAGAGGGGAACGTGCTAGTTAGGAAGTTATAACTTAAATAATTAAGATACTTACTATAGCTAGCCTACCTATAGAACTATAGGCTAAGATAGTACTAGTAGCGATAACGCTTTATAATATAAGCCTACTTAAGCGCTATAACTAGCGTTCGCTATTATAAATTAAAGAAGGGTAATTTTACTAGTACTTTCGCTAGTAATAACTAGATAATAGAGCAGCTCTAACCCGTAACCTTTACCCTTACTAAGGATATATATATACCTACGGCTACTATATATACCCCCTTAAGAGGGAACGAGAGAGAGAAATCGATAAGAGAGACTTTAAGGTAGTACTATAGGGATATATTAGATACCTAGTAGGATATATTCTAAGCGCTTATAACCTATATAGGGTTTAGATCCCTATATTATAAATAGTTATTATTATATAGAATATATAATTTAATAAACGGACTTTCTATATAAAGGATAATATAAAAGAGGCTATTCTAGAAGATACTATCTATAAGATAGTAGAAAATATTAAAAAACCTATATTATAAATTAACTTTAAACTTTAGATCCTAGGTATTATAGATATAGATAAAGCTATATTAATACTTATAACTAAATAATTACTTATACTAACCCTCGTTCCTATAACTAAGTCTCTAAATAGAAGAATCTTAAAATTTCTAAAGGGATAGGTAAGTTAAAAGGGGGGTAGCTATTATCCCCTAATCCTATACTAGAGCTAGATAAAAGCCTAGCCTTAATAGATAGAGTAATAAGTATAGTATATATATTAGAAATAAACTATATATATAAAGCTATTAGAGAAGTTAATTCTAAAGGGGAATAAATTAAGAATTATATTATAGTTAAATTACTCCCTGCTTTATAATATATTTCTAAAGTAGGTAAGAGTAATAAGAACGAACCTTTAGATAGGAGGCTTTTAAATTTACTAGTATAGCTATATTAGAATAGTAAGGAGAGGGCTAATACTAAATAGGGGTCTAATACGGTCCACGAAGTGGGCGAAAATTATAGGTGAAAAACTGCTATCTATTTCGAAGGTTATTTCCTTAAAGGTAATAAGCCCTTTTATAAGGGTTAATACGTTTAGGTGCGTTTAATGCGTTAAACGCGTTAGACGCCCTTAAGTAGGATAATTACGCTAAGCGCGTTCGGTATTAATTACCTATATAAGAAGAAAAATACGTTAACTGCGATATATAGTATAAAATTTAATTTATACCTCCTATTATAGTAACGTACTAGTAAGTAGAGCTATATTATTATATATAAGTAACTATATATAACCTTACTTCCTTTCTATTCTATATATTTTAATTATATCTTACTTTAAGCTAAGGGAGTCTTAGGCGTAGTATTAGTTATCTTTAAGAGGTCGGGGTAGTCCTTATCCTTATTATTAATAATCTCTTTAGCTATAACTAGGAGTTAGTTAATATTAATACTATAAGTAGTAGCTAGTTAGGTATTATCCTTATATTACTCTAGGAATAGGTAGCGAGATTCGTTACTAACCTTAGGGTACGCCTTAGTAATACTATTATCTTTAATTATAGCGATCGAGGTAGCGAGGGAGGCGATATTAGTATAAAGGCCTTAAAGGTTAGTAGCGTATTTATATTAAAAGTTAGCTATATCTATAGCCTTAGGGTTACTAAGGTCTAAGAGAGCCTAGATAGCGCTTAAGTTATTACTATTAACTATAGCCTAACTAATATAAGTATTATCCTTAGTACGTATACTAGGAAACTTATATCGTAGTATCTACTTAACAATAAAGAATAGCAATACGGCGCTAAACTCCGGGTTACTTATAATTTATTTAGTTATAAACGAGTTAAGGGCGCGGATATATATATATAGACTAAGGATAATTAAGCCGTTCTAGATAAGTATATATAGGGTAAGGCGTTTAGCGTAGCGGGTAGCTATAAAGTTAGTAGCGTTAAAGAAATAGAGGCGCTAAAGGTATATATTAATTACCTCTTAAGTAGTTAGGAACTTTATATAGGAATAGGTAAGGCGATAGAGGCTAGCGATATAAGTATAGGATTACTAGTTTATAATAACGATTTTCTTAACGCTAGTAGTAGCGTTAAGCGTCTTAGTAGAGCTAGGTATATTAATAGTATTAAAGGGGCTAACGTTAGAGGAAGGATTAATATTAGGGCGATCCTCTAGGCTAGTAGTTAATATAGTATACTTAGTAGAAGACCTAGTAGTAAGGTATTATTCTAGGCTAAGGAAGCCTAGGCTCTCTTATATTAGTCCCTAGGGAATAGTCGCTATAATAAACTTAAACTTATTAGTAGCTAACTTAATAAATTAGCCTAGGTTAAGAGTAATAGCGCTAGCATTAGTAATATAACCCTCGGAGAGCGCTATAGTTAGGGCGATCTAGGTCTCCTTATATCTATTAAGTAGTATAGTAATATAGCTAATATATTTACTATAGGCTCGTATTCCCTCGATAGCCTTAATAATATCTATTATATTAGGGGTACTAATGCTAGTAGCTTGCTTCTTAGGAGTAGCTATCTTATTAGTCTTATTCTAAGTAATAGGAGTTAATCTAGTGCTAGTTATAATAATATTAGTTAATAGTCGAGGTTTAACGTATTTAGTAGTATTAGTAGCTTAGTTAGGTTAGCTAGCGTTAAGGGATAGTTTAAGCTAATTAGTGCTAATAGTCTTATTAGCTTAGTTATATTTAGTAGTAATATATTCGTTATCTCTACTTAAGGCCTCTCTAGAATTAATAGAAATAGGTATACTAGCGACGTTAGTAGTATAGTATAGGTTATATTTAAGGGAGTTCTATGCGGTATTATAGAGGGATAGCTACTCGATATTTAAGATAGCGTTAGGGAATTAGTAGTAAAATTTAATTTAGTTTATAGATAGTAGTCGGGTAACTAAGTAAGCGTTAGTACCTAGGTAGATAACGAATAGGGTATTAGAAATATTATAACTAGTTTTATAACGTTAGGTCTCTTAGTTAAGGGCGCGCTTAAAGATTTCTTAGTTATAAATATAGTATCTAGGCTTATTATAAGGGATCTTAATATTAGGTAGGTAGTAGCGAATATAGTTAAGAGTAATATACTTAGCGTCTTCGCGTTTAGAGCGTTATCTATTTATAATAAAGTAATACCTAGGTATATATAATATAGGTTGCTCTAGTAGCGCTAAGCGTGCGATAACGTAGAGCGTTAGTAAGATTTCTCGACGTCTTAACGTGGATAATAATAATAAAGGGAGATATATAAGAGTAATAATAGTATAATAATAGGGTTAAAGGCGTTAACGCTCTTTAGCGAAATATATATATAGAGGATAAATACGCTTAATACTAAGTAAGTAGAGGTAGTAGTAATAACTAGTAGAGTTACCTAGTAACGTAAATTTATTTTATATATATATACTTAAGCGCTGATTTTTATTAGTTAAGTGAGAGTAGGGGTTAACCTTCTAGCGAGGAGGGCGGTTGCGTTTATAAGGGTTCTTATAGTACTAAGAGTAGAAGGAGTTCGAGAGGGAAGGTATAATAGGCGTAGTTATCTTTACTAATAAGATAGGCGCGAATATCGCTATTATTAGGGTAAAGTTCTTAGACGCACTAAGCGCGCTAAACGTCTTTACTTCGTAATAAGGCCTTAGTTATAATACTCGTTATAATCTACTTACCTATTTAAGGCGCTTTAAGCAGCGCGTTCCTTATTCGTAATATATATTATATTATTCCCCTAGGTTCTTATAAGGCCTTCCTCTTAAGCGCCTTAATAGTCTTTTACTAGGCTCTAATACTAGTTTAATACCCTATTAGATAGGTCTTTAAGCTTACGCTTATTTATAAAGCTATTCTATCTCTTATTCCTTACTTTTAAATATAGTAATAAGTTTATCTGCGTTTATAGCGTCTTTATCTATCTAAATAGTATATATTAGTAGGTAACCTTTCTATTTAACTAGATATTATACCTTTCCTCGCGCGAGGGTTCGTTTCTTAAGAATACTTTTAATCTCGAAATACTTGTATGCTTTAAGCTAATAAATATTATTATCTTCCTTAACCTTAACTAGGCCTTAGTAGTTATCTTAGTAATTAAATAGGTTACTACTAGGGGCTAGTACTAGTATAAGTTAGACGATAGATATAACTAGGTGAATATTTATATTAGGTAGAATATCGAGGCGGTATACTAACTTACTAACGCGTTTAAGGACCTTAAATAGAATACGCTAGTAGCTATACTTTAGGTTTAGTCGTCCTAGTAGATAATATCCTAATCCTATTTTAAGGTATACCTAGTTACTTAGCTTAAAGGTAATAAAACGATATTTTTTATTATACCGTTCCTTTATATATAGCTAGGCTACTACGATTGAAATTTTTACTTCCTCTTAGAAGATTTTATAGTTTATTTCAGGGTTAGTATTACCTAAGATATTTAATACGTTATTCGTGTTTTTACTATATAGGATTTAGTTTAGTAAATAACTAATAACTTATAAGTAGGTATTATTAAGGTTATATTAAAGGCTTAGTAGTAATATTGCCTAGTTATCGTTAACGAGGTTAAGAAAGTAATAAATAGCTAGTTTAACGGTTTGATTTTTATATTCTAAAATACTATCGGTTTATAGATAATATATAGTTAAGAATCTTAATTTAGTATATAATTCCGCCTATAGCGCGGTCTAAAACCTTAAAAGGAACTTTTAGTTACGATTAGATATAATAGCTTTTAGTATTCCCTAGTTACTATACTAGAGGTTATATAGAAGGAGGCGTCCCTAGATCTTAGTAGTATATATTAAGTAACCTAGGATAAGGAGCGTTACTTTAGAGAACTTA
>JAVHLU010000955.1:0-41670 GCA_036785755.1 Colletotrichum ledebouriae
GTAAGAATAGCTAAAAGGAGCTTCTTTTCTTTAGGCTATAGATAATTAATAGTCTTAAGGATAGCTTCTTATTAAGCTCTTATAAGCCTTATTCCTTACTTAATAGTTAAGAACTTTAGTATAACTAGGCCTATAAATAGGGCGCTAGGATCTAGGAATATATTTTTCTTAGCCTTTACCTACGCCTTTAACTTCTACTCTAGGTCTCTATCTAGGGTTAAACCGTTTAATATAGTATTATTAATAGGTTAAATCTTCTTATATTTCGTCTTATATATTATATTAATATCTCCTATTAGTAATATAGGTATTATAAGTATAGGTTTATAATTATTATAAGAGAAAGTAGTATCTATAGCTATAATAACTTTAACTCCTTTCTAATATACTAACTTATACTTCCTCTTAGGTACTTTCTTCTTTATTATTCTTTTCTTAGGTCTATAAATATAGTATTAATAATTAATACTATAGCTATTATATCCTACTATATACCCTATACTTATAATTACTCTATAGATCTTATTAAGCTTAGGGGTAACTTCGTTATAGATTATAGTCTCTAGGATTTTATTAAAAATTAGTCTAAACTCTTTAAAAATAGTAATAACTTCCTTATCTAGGTCTAATTATTACTTAACCTTATCTAATAGGTTATAAGATCCTTTAAAAGCTTATTAAATCGCTTTAATATCCTAGTATATCCTTATACTCCTTAGCGTTATATCTAACTCTTCCTTATTCTTAATATTATTAACTTATTAATTATCTCCTATAAAGTCTAAGCCTATTACTATATTAGATCTATTAGTAGTAGCCTCTATTTCCCCTCCTCTATAGGAGATAAGAGGGTATATTAATACTAAGAAGAAATAAAGTAGTCTATCTTAGTAATAGTTTCTAGGAACTAAGTAGTTAAATCTCCTATATAAAACGATAGCGGGATATTAATCTTTATATTCCTAGACTAAAGGACTCTAATAATCTAGTTCTATATATAATTAAGTATTATTTAAGTCTTTAAGATAAAAGGAGCTCCTAGTACTAGGTCTTTATTATAAGCGTTTTTAGGGAAAATAAAAAAGCCGATATCTTAAATCTAATTACTATTAATATAAATATTATCTATAATTATACCTATAAATTAGGTTCTCTACTCTCTATTAGTAATCCTACGGATCCCTATATTTATCTTAACTATATCGCTCTATAAGCCTAGGCGCTTAATATAACCTTTACTAATAAGGTTAATAGCAGAGCTACTATTAATAATCCCCCTAATTAATATATTCGCAGGGCTATAAAGGGTAATAGTAATCTACTAGTAGGTTATAACGAAGTCTAGGATAGTAATATATCTTAGTAGTAGAAGTAATACTAAATCCTAATCTTCTATTATAGCGCCTATCTTAAAGATAGGATTAATTATATAGTAGTTAAATTAAATTACCTTAGTCTATAAATCCTTAGGTAAGTCTATAGAAATAGTAGCTAAAGTCGCTTAGCCTTTAGAATAGTTTATTATTATTCTATCGATCTCTTTATTCGTATAGCTTATCATTACTAGCTCTTATCTTATTAAATTAATCTAGAAGTATAATATTAGTAGGAATAAAGACCTCTTTCGCTTTTAAGTTATATTTATCCTTATACTTAGCGATTATAGCTTTAGTAGTATTATAGACCGTTCTATCCTAATTAGGCTAGTTCTAATAAAGGAAGGCTTTAGGGATAGCTACCTTCCTATTTACTCTTTTATTATATAACTTAAGAGTAAGAGTATAGCTAGTCTAGAAATTACTATATTAAATCCGAGGCTTATCTTATTTATCCTACTTCTACTACTTAACTTATTCCTTAGGGGCGTTTAGTAGTATAATATCTTTAGTATCTTCCTTATTATCTAGGAGCTCTATAACTCTCTAAGTAATTTAAATAAGAGGGTTTTAAATTATAAGTAGGTCTATTATTTAAAGAACCTAGTAATAATAAGTATTATTAGGTTCTATATAATAACCTCTAGCTTTCCCTCTTTCTATAGTAATAATATCTTCTACTAGGTTAATATACTAGTTCTTTAGTTTAAAGCTAAAGAATATTATATCTATAAAGTTATATAATTAAGTAGTAATACGGTCCACGTAGTAGGCGAAAATTATAGGTCAAAATCTATGAATTTAGAAGGTTTTTTCCTTAAAGGTAATAAGCCCTTTTATAAGGGTTAACGCGTTTAGGTATATTTAACGCGCTAAATATATTAGACGCCCTTAAGCAGGATAACCGCGCTAAGCGCGTTTAGTATTAATTACCTATATAAGAAGAAAAAGGCGTTAATTATAATATATAGTATGAAATTTGATTTATACCTCCTATTATAGTAATATACTAGTAAGTAGAGCTATATTATTATATATAAGTAACTATATATAACCTTACTTCCTTTCTATTCTATATGTTTTATCGCGTCCTACTTTAGGCTAAGGGAGTCTTAGGCGTAGTATTAGTTATTTTTAAGAGGTTAGGGTAGTCCTTATCCTCGTTATTAATAATCTCTTTAGCTATAACTAGGAGTTAGTTAATACTAATACTATAAGTTATAGCTAGGTAGGTATTATCTTTATATTACTCTAGGAATAAGTAGCGAGATTTATTACTAACCTTAGGGTATACCTTAGTAACGCTATTATTTTTAATTATAGTAATTCAGGTAGCGAGGGAGGTAATATTAGCACGAAGGCCTTAAAGGTTAGTAGCGTGTTTATACTAAAAGTTAGCTATATCTATAGCCTTAGGGTTATTAAGGTCTAAGAGAGTATAGATAGCGCTCGAGTTATTACTATTAACTATAGCCTAACTAAAATAAGCGTTATTCTTAGTATATATACTAGGAAACTCGTATTATAATATCTACTTAATAATAAAGAATAGTAATATAGCGCTTAACTCCGGGTTACTTATAATTCGTTTAGTTATAAACGAGTTAAGGGCGCGGATATATATATATAGACTAAGGATAATTAAGCTATTCTAGATAAGTATATATAAGGTAAGGCGTTTAGTATAGCGGGTAGTAATAAGGTTAGTAACATTAAAGAAATAGAGGCGCTAAAGGTATATATTAATTACTTCCTAAGTAGTTAGGAACTTTATATAGGAATAGGTAAGGCGATAGAAGCTAGCAATATAAGTATAGGATTACTAGTTTATAACGACGATCTTCTTAATACTAGTAGTAGTATTAGGCGTCTTAGCAGAGCTAGGCGTATTAATAGTATTAAAGGGGCTAATATTAGAGGAAGGATTAATATTAGGGCGATCCTCTAGGCTAGTAGCTAATGCTATATACTTAGTAAATAACCTAGTAGTAAGGTATTATTCTAAGCTAAGGAAGTCTAGGCTCTCCTATATTAGTCCCTAGGGAATAGTTGCTATAATAAACTTAAACTTATTAATAGCTAACTTAATAAATTAGCCTAGGTTAAGGGTAATAGCGCTAGTATTAGTAATATAACCCTTAGAGAGCGCTATAGTTAGGGCGATCTAGGTCTCCTTATATTTATTAAGTAGTATAGAGATACGGCTAATATATTTACTATAGACTTATATTCCCTCGATAGCCTTAATAGTATTTATTATATTAGGGGTGCTAATACTAGTAGCTTGCTTCTTAGGAGTAGCTATCTTATTAGTCTTATTCTAAGTAACGGGAGTTAATCTAGTGCTAGTTATAATAATATTAGTTAATAGTTAAGGTTTAATATATTTAGTAGCAGTAATAGCTTAGTTAGATTAGCTAGCGTTAAGGGATAGTTTAAGCTAATTAGCGCTAATAGTTTTATTAGCTTAATTATATTTAGTAGTAATAGGTTTATTATCTCTACTTAAGGCCTCTTGAGAATTAATAGAAATAAGTATACTAGTATAATTAATAGTATAATATAAGTTATATTTAAGGGAGTTCTATATAATATTATAGAGGGATAGCTACTCGAGGTTTAAAATAGCGTTAGGGAATTAGTAATAGAACTTAGTTCGGTTTATAGATAGTAGTTAGGTAACTAAGTAAATATTAATACCTAGGTAAATAAGAAACGGGGTATTATAAATATTATAACTAGTTTTATAATATTAGGTCTCTTAATTAAGAGCGTGCTTAAAGATTTCTTAATTATAAATATAATATCTAGGCTTATTATAAGGGATCTTAACGTTAGGTAAGTAGTAGTAAATATGTTAAGAGTAATATACTTAGTATCTTTATATTTAAAGCGTTATCTATTTATAATAAAGTAATACCTAGGTATATATAATATAGGTTACTCTAGTAGCGCTAAGGGTGCGATAATATAGAGTATTAATAAGATTCCTTAGCGTCTAGGCGAGGATAATAGTAATAAAGGGAGATATATAAATATAATAATAGTATAGTAACGGGGTTAAAGGCGTTAATACTCTTTAGCGAAATATATATATAGAGGGAAAAATACGCTTAATACTAAGCGGGCGAAGGCGGTAGTAATAACTAGTAGGGTTACCTAGTAATATAAATTTATTTTATATATATATACTTAAGCGCTAATTCTTCTTATTAGTTAAGTAAGAGTAGGGATTAACCTTCTAGCGAGGAGGGCGGTTATATTTATAAAGGTTCTTATAGTACTAAGGGTAAAAGGAGTTTAAGAGGGAAGGTATAATAAGTATAGTTATCTTTACTTATAGGATAGATAAAAATATTACTATTATTAGGGTGAAGTTCTTAGACGCGCTAAGCGCGCTAAATATCTTTATTTTATAATAAGGTCTTAGTTATAATACTCTTTATAGTCTACTTATCTATTTAAGGCGCTTTAAGTAGCGCGTTCCTTATTTATAATATATATTATATTATTCTACTAGGTTCTTATGAGGCCTTCCTCTTAAGCGCTTTAGTAGTTCTTTACTAGGCTTTAATACTAGTTTAACGCCCTATTAGATAGGTCTTTAAGCTTATACTTATTTATAGAGCTATTCTATCTCTTATTCCTTGCTTTTAAATATAGTAACGAGTTTATCTATATTTATAATATCTTTATCTATCTAAATAGTATATATTAGTAGGTAACCTTTCTATTTAACTATATATTATACCTTTCCTCGCGCGAGGGTTTGCTTCTTAAGAATGCTTTTAATCTTAAAATACTTATGTACTTTAAGCTAGTAAATATTATTATCTTCTTTAATATTAACTAAGCCTTAGTAGTTATCTTAATAGTTAAATAAGTTATTACTAGGGGCTAGTACTAGTATAAGTTAGATAATAGATATAACTAGGTAAATATTTATATTAGGTAGAATATTAAGGTAGTATACTAACTTACTAACGTATTTAAGGACCTTAAATAGAATATACTAGTAGCTATATTTTAGGTTTAGTCGTCCTAGTAGATAATATCCTAATCCTATCTTAAGGTATACCTAGTTACCTAGCTTAAAGGTAATAAAACGATATTTTTTATTATACCGTTCCTTTATATATAGCTAGGCTACTATAATTAAAGTTTTCACTTCCTCCTAGAAGATTTTATAGTTTATTTTAGGGTTAGTATTACCTAAGATATTTAATATGTTATTAGTATTTTTACTATATAGGATTTAGTTTAGTAAATAACTAATAACTTATAAGTAGGTATTATTAAGGTTATATTAAAGGCTTAGTAGTAATATTACCTAGTTATTATTAACGAGGTTAAGAAAGTAATAAATAGCTAGTTCAATAGTTTGATTTTTACGTTCTAAAATACTATTAGTTTGCGGATAATATGCTATTAAGAATCTTAATTTAGTATATAATTTAGCCTATAGTATAGTTTAAAACTTTAAAAGGAACTTTTAGTTATAATTAGATATAATAGCTTTTAGTATTCCCTAGTTACTACGCTAGAGGTTATAAAGAATGAGGCGTCCCTAGATCTTAGTAGTATATATTAAGTAACCTAAGATAAGAAGAGTTACCTTAGAGAACTTATTAGTTATAGTAAGTATTATATTAAGAAGTAGGAAGTTCTCTACTTCGTAGCTTAAATATTATAAAGGTATTTTAGGAAGTCTAATAATAAAGTCTATAGTAATTATATAGAAGGGAATAGCTAGTATTAATATTAGCTATATTACGCTAAGTAGTAGTTAACGTTCTATATTTACTATTCCGTATTATAGGTAGTTAGCTATATAATTATTAACTTATCGTTTGAGACGTAGTATATAAAAGTGTTTATTAATAGCTCTCTATGTCTATTCCTTACTAAAGTAATAGTAGTAATTATAAGCTTCTCTAATAAGAGGTATTACTAACTCTTTTAGGATATAGAGCCTTTATTTATTAGTATAGGGGTTAATATAATAAAGAAGACTATTATATATAACGAAGTTAAGGTCTATATTATCTACCTTTTTATAGAGTATCTTATATACTCTACTCTAGGACTTAGAGTTAGTATATAATTAGATAAGCTTAGCTTTATAGTCGTTATTAAGAAATACTTCTATTATAAAGTTAACGCTTATTAGTATATTATCCTATATCTTATTAAGGTCCCTAATATCTTTAATAGGGATTTCTATTATAAGTAGGCGTAATAACGCGTCCGCTATGATATTTAATGTTCTAGGGATATAATAATATACTAGGGAGAACTAGCTAAGATATTCTAATAATAATATAAGTTATAAGTTAGACCTCGTCTTATCCTCTAACTATAGTAATATTTATTTAACGATATTATATATTACTAAATAGTTAGTAAGTACTATTATAGGGTCTCGTCTAGATAAATATAGTATTAGCTAATACTTCTTTACTACCTATATTAGGTAAGCTACTTCGAGTTTAGTAGGCTAATACTTCTATTTAGCTTAGTTAAGGGCTTTACTAATATAAGTAATTAGATATATATTAGTATGCTTAATAAGGTTATAGGGTTTCTATTTAATATAGTTAGCTAGCTAGAAGATTAGCGCGGAGTATCTATATTCCTTTAATAAGTTAAGCTATATAAATAACTACTTATTAGGGTTATAGTAGAATAAGGCGTTATCTACTATTAAGGCGTTCTTAATATTATTAAAACTAGCTACTTCTTCTAGTATAGGTTTAAAACTTATCTTTTAATAGAAGAGCTTTCTTATAGCGCCTTTATCCTTCTCTTAAGCTTAGGCTTAGGTAAGTAATATAGTTTTATACTATTAGAGTAGCTAAATATAATAACTATAGCGTAGTATTATATATTATAGAAAACTAGTTATATCTATTTAGTATCTAAGCTAGTAGAGGTTATAGGGGTACTTAATTTTCTTAATAGTATTAATATAATCTTAAGTATTTAATAATCTAAAGGCGTTAATAGTAAAGCTAAGTAGCTTAATAGAAAGATATTTAATAAATAACTTCTTTACTAAAAGCGAGAGTTTAATATCTATAAAGAGTTTAAGAATCGCATTAAAGTGCTTAAGGTAGGTATTAAGGTCCTTTAAGGCGATAATAATATTATTAATAAATATATAAGTATATTCCTTATATAGTTATAGGAGTCTATTTATAACGCGTTAAGCGTAAGTAAGCGAATTACGGAATCCTATAAGTACTATCTTTAAGCGTTCTTATCCCTACTAGCTAATTATAATAAGTTAATCTTAACATTCCTTCTTAATAAGAAATTAATAGAAGAAAGATCGAGCGTTAACTATAATAATCTATAGTTTATTATAAAGGCGTTTAATAATATCTTATTATAGTAGTATAGGGTATATATTAGGGATAGTAGCTTTATTAAGAGTATATAGGTCTATAACTATATAACCTTTATACTTATTATTTATAATTCGCTATATAATAAATATAGGGGCTCTAAATAATATAGGTCTAGAGTTACCCTATTCTATATAGTTTTAAGCATAGAGCTCGTCTAAAGTTTTATTAATAAGGTTCTTATCTTCTTTACTAATAGGATAAGGTTATTATCTAATATTTATATTCTACTATCTTTTAATAAGTTCGACCTTAAGGTATTAATCTTCTAGAAGGTTAATTAGTCCTTAGTCCTTCTAGATAGCAGGGTAATATAAGATAACCTCTTTAAGGTATTATATAGCTTTAGTATCTTAGTTATAAATATATATACCTTCCTTAGTAATAACTACTAGTAAGTTTTTAGGCTTAGTTATACCTATTTTATTATTTAGGTTAATATTCCCCTTATAGATATCTCTGCTATTTAGCGTTATATTATTATTAGTTACGCTATAGTTAGTAAGCGCTTCCTTACTAGTTAGGTTAGAGATTTCTACTTATTTATTAACTAATAGTTCTAGTAGCTAAGCGAGTATTATAAGCTTATAGTTAGAAAGGCTAAAAATAGCGTAATACGTTAGATCTTTATATAATAATATTAAAAAGGCTATTTATAGTTAATCGCAAGTCTTTAGTTTAAGGTATCTATTAGACTTAAAGAGCGCTAGAGTTCTAAGCTTAGTACCTTATTTAATCTTTAATAGGTAAGGAGTGTTATTAATAATAGGAATAAGTAGTGAATTACCTATATATATATATATATATACCCTTCGTGCTTTAGGCTAAATAGAAGGGACTCTATTTTACTAATAGTATCTTAATTTAAATAGCAGAGCGATTATATAGCGCTATAGTTATATTTCTTATAGTATATATATTATAAACTTTTAAAGGGACTTTTAAATAGATCTAAGAGGGAATTTAAATATTATTATAGGATATAATTCGGATATATAATTCTAAGTTTAGAATATCGAGCCTATTAGGTATATTAAAGTCTTACCTTATAAGTAAACTAGTATCTAAATATAAGATAAGCTATATACCTATATAGAGCTTAGCGGTTATTATATAGCTATTAGGTCGTTATCCTTATATAAGAATTATAAAGGTTACCTAGGCGATAGTCTTAAGGCTTCCCACGCCTTAGAGCTTAAATACCTTAGGTTCTCTTAAGAGGGTGCGGAATTATTATAAGCAGGCTTTGCTTATAACTAAGCAGTCTACGCTAGTATTAATATAGACTATAATTAGCAGTCTATTATAATAGCCCTAGATAATAATCTTAGCGTATATATAGCGGTATAAATATATAATTATATATTACTATAGCTTAATAGGACGAATAAGCGTTATATTTAGCTAAGGGGATAGAAGGGTCTAATATAATAAATACCCTCGAAGTTAGTATATAGCTTAGCGTTATAAAAGTAGGTTTCGCACGAGTAGATTCTAGGATCCTTAAGGAGCGAATTTTAAAAGGAGTCTATATTAAAAATAAGGTACTTATCCTTATATCTAGGGATATAACCTAGAGGGTATTCGTAGTAATAAGTAGGTTAAGTAACTAGGTTAATATACTTAGGATTATCTTCCTATTGCTCTTAGTTATCCTTATTATTAATACTAATAACTAAGTCTTCTTTATATAAGTTTAAATCCTCGCTAGCCTTAATATACTAGATATAGTTAAAGTCGCCCTTATCTAACGAAGTATATACTTCCTCTTCTACTTACTTATAACTAGTGCCCTTAGTTATATAGGCTAAAGGGTAACTAGGTAGTTAAGGATACTAAACGTATTAACCGGGCTATTTATATTAGTATTCGGGCTTTTATTATTAGTTAAACTAAATTTCCTTATAAGTAGATAATAAGGGTTTAGTAGCTATATTAGTAGCTTGCTTTATAGGTCTTAATAGTAATAGGCTAGATATAGTCTCTTTTAGGTTTATATAGTATAGGTAATAAGTAGCTATAGTATAGCCTACCTTTAAGGTCTCTTTTAGTAATAATTATATTACTAAGGTTCCTATATAGGTCGCCTTAATAGATAGTTAGACTAATGCTCGCTAGGATCCTTTAGTAACTATTTAATACTAGCTAGGGACTATCTTTTATAAGCTTATAATAAACTTATTATAATTCGTATTACTAGTTAGCTAAGGAATACTAATAACTAGTTCTATATCTATCTTATTATAGGTAATAGTTAATACCTTAGATTCGCTCTCTTTAGTATCCTTATATAATTAAGTAACCTTAGTTATTTAATATTAAATATTATATTAATTATATATATTATATAGAGTATACCTCTCCTTAGTTAAACATGCTTTAGTAATTTTATATAGTAAACGAAAATATTTAAGTAATAACTCTTTCTAATAGTCTAACTTATAGTCGGGGTCCTTAAGTTCTACTTTCTTATTAAGTATTAGATTAGTATAATACTAGTCCGAGGTATACCTTAGTAAGGTTTAATATAGGTTAAGAGTAGCTATAGCTAAGTTCCTATTATCTAACTTAATATAGCTATAAATAGTATTAATAAAATAATATATATTTAAGTAGATAATCCTTAAACTACTATTAATATATATATCTTTAACTTTATTATTATATAGAGGCGGATTAAATAACCTAATTATATTAGTCTTAAATCGAGGAGTGCTACGCCTAGGTTCTATAGCTAATATTCTAGCTATTACCTATACTACCCCTTTTTTATATATAGAGAGAAGGAATATAAGAAAGTTATAGCTAACTAAGAACCTATTAGGGTTAGATAATAGTTTAATAATATCTCTTAGCCTAGCTAGTAGTTAAGGGCGTTAATTGCCTTAGCTATTACTACTACTATAGCTAGGGCTACCTCTTCTACTATTTTAGCCCTTAGGGTTACTATTATTACCCCTATTACTAGGATCTCTAGGTAGTATAAGTAGTAGTAATAGTAGAGGAGCGTCCTCTATATATTTAATATCCTAATTATATCCTTTACCTTTATTAAGGTTTAATAGACTAGCTTCTAGTTCCTAGGCGCCTATCTTACTATATTACTTACTCTAGCTATAAGTACTAAGGTAAATTTATAAGTTACTTAGCTTAGGTATAAGAGGGCTACTTATTCCTTTTTCTTAGGTTAGAAATAAAGCACTTAATATATCTTTACTTTCTTTAAATAATATATAGAAGGTATTTAAGCTTAGCTCTAGTATTAATATAGTAGTTATATCCTTTAATATAGGTTTAAGAGATAGGAGCTATAAACTATTTATAAAACTTTATTTAAACTTATAATATTCCTCTAGAGTTAATAGGAGTATTAAGAAAGCTTTAGGGATTATTATTATATTAAGTTTAGATATAGGTTTTAAGATATCTAGCTTATCTATAGCTTTAGCTCTTAGGGTTTTATAGCTTCCCCTCTCTTTATCCTCTTTAAAAGGGAGCGTTAGGTCTAGAGTCTAGCCCTATTTAATCTCTATCTTAATATATTAATTATAATAAGGGAGATTAAGGCGATACTACTACCTAATAGTATTAATAAATAGTTATAAGTTAGTTATCTATACCTATAGGACCTTACCTTAAATATATTAAGTAGTCTTATATACTTCCCTATATAATATTAACTTTTAAATATATCTATAGCGGTTTACTAAATATTATTTAAAGTTCTTATAAATAATAGCTATAATACTTACTTTTATTACTAACTTAAGAAAGGTATACTTAGTCTAGGTAAGTAGTATATAGAACTTATCTAAGTATTACTTAAGCGCTACTACGAAGTTTATAATAGTTAAATAGTTAATAGGTTTTAGAAAGTTAGACTTAAGACCTTTTTTAACCTTATAATTAGAAAGTAGCTTATAAGGTATTATTATTAGAGGTTTATTATCTCTTTAGGACGTTCCTTAGTTAAGGAAATCTTCGAGGTTTAATATCTCTTAGGGATATCTCCTAGTTAAGGGAAATAGTAAAGGGTTAATATCTCTTATTAACGTTTCCTAGTTAAGGGAAAGGGGGGGTTTAGAAGCTTTTAATAATATATAATACCTATAGGTATTAATTATTACGATATTACTTTATATAAACTTAACGGGGTTAGCTATCTATATAGTTAAGTGCCTTCCTTAATTATAAGGGATATCCTTAGTTATAAGGGGATATAGCTAACTATTAAGGTCGTGCTACTAATTAGTATAGTCTACGTAGTAAGCGAAAATTATAGGTAAAAGATCTATAAATTTAGAAGGTTTTTTCCTTAAAGGCGATAAGCCCTTTTCTAAGGGTTAACGCGTTTAGGTATATTTAACGCGCTAAACGCGTTAGATACCCTTAAGCGGGATAACCGCGCTAAGCGCGTTTAGTATTAAGTAGTATCTTTTAATAAATTTGCAAAGCTAATAGATAGTTTAGAGTATATCTTATTATAACTAATAACTCTTATAACCTCCTCTAGAAGCTTTAGCTACTACTTTTCTACTAACTTACTTATAGTAACTATATAGTATATAAAGGTATCCTCGTTAATTAGGATATACTTTAAAATTATTTAGCTATTAGTTAATTTATAGTTATAGCCTTTATTAATAATACCTATCTTAACCTTAGTGTTTATATCTAGGGTACTAATAAAGTAGTAGGGTAATATATAGTTATAGACCCTATTCTAGCTAGCCTCGAGATACTTAATATAGCTAATAATGATATAGTTAATAGTGCTATAAAACTAGCAGGCCCCTATAGCCTAGAAAGGTATATATTATAATAATCTATCTTACTAGAAGCCTCTATAGCCTTCTCTTACTCTACCTCTTCTAAATCCCTAGTATTACTAGTATCCTCCTTAGTAATCCCTATATCTAGCTTATAAGTAAAAGTACTACTATTATTAATATTAAGTCTATAAATGGTCCTAAGATTATTATTTATAAGGTTTAGTAGCTTTTATAGTATTTAGATTAAAAGTATTATCTCCTTAGCTAGTAACTCTCTTAATAAGGGTTAAGATATCTATCTTATAATTAGCCCTATTAATATTTAGAGTCCTAAAGTTCTCTATAAGAGAATTAATAATTAAGCTAGTAATCTAGGCTATAGAGGGTTCCTAAGCTTTAGCCCTCTGCTTCGTTAGAATCGTCTTTATAGGGACTTAAAGTATTATTATTATTATTAAGCTTAACGAGGCTAGATAACTACTAAAGTTCCTAGTAGATAGTAAATTATTTAATTAGAGCGTTTTCTACTATAACCTATTACTTTAAAATAACCTTAGTATGCTAATAGCTAAGACTTTAGGCTATAGCTCTTATAGCTCTCTCTAAAAAATAGTAATAAGTAATATAAATAAGCTTAGTATTAGTAAGTTCTAGGTCTCTATATTAGATAGCTCTCTATTAAAGCTATTAAATAGTAGTAATTAATATTATAACCTAAGAAGGGTTATTATCCTTAATATAAGATCTTATAACTAGGTTCTAAAGGTCCTTATTAGGGTCTTAATAAAACTTTAGGTTTATAAATCCGAACTAGTATAGAAGTTTCTCCTTAGCTTCTTTCTAAGTCTTAGCTTTACTAATATAAGATTTTACTACGTCTTAATAGTTACTAGAGCTATATATATAAACCTCGTTCTTTATATCTTTATTAGTCTTATAATAAAGCTTTAAAAGGCTCTTATAGTTAGTAATAAAGTTAGAGATATTAGTATTAATAAACTTAGGCGCTCTAGTTAAATAGGGAGTTATTATTATTATAATAGGATATCTTATAAGGAGATTAATAAGGGCTATAATATCCTAATTAATATAACTTCCTTTAGGGGAATATAGAGTGCTTAAGGGTATTACTCCTATTCTAGAAGTAGGATTTATAGACCTATCTATATTATTATTAGAGGCTAGCTATCCTATAGCACGAGGTTATATCTTACTAAGTAAAGCTCCTATAAATCTCTCTTTAGGCTATTTCCCCTTATTAGAAGAGGATCTAGTATCTAAATTAGCTAAGGAAGAAGAAGATATAATACTTATAAGTCTATAAATATCGAAGTTAATATTATATAATTAAAGTAATAGAGTATTATAGTTAATAAAGTAAAGTTATTATTATAATATCTTCCAAATAGAAAGATAACGTAAGTAGTTATAACTTTCTTTAAATATAATAAAAAAGAAAATAATATAAACTAAATAACTAAATAAATATAGGAAAGGTCTAATAACCTTAATCTTATTACTCTAGGCTATTATAGATTTATTTTAAGTCTTATTACTTAATATAGAAGGGTCTTCTAGATAACGCTCTTATCTTAGAAGAATTCGCAGCTTTACTATATTAATATCTCTCTAAAATTAGCACGTCGCTCTTAGTACTTAGGGCTATAATAATAAGGGGTTTATTAGTCTCTAGTTACTAATCTAGTTAATCTCGCTATACTTATTAGCTTAGTAAGACTATTAATCTCTATATTAGTATTATATATAGCTATCTTAGCTATATTAGCTATAGCTCGCTAGTTAAATAATAGTAGTTATAATAATATATAAGGCGGTAAGGAAAGGAATATACTCGCTAGAACCTACTAATAGTATAAAAAAAAGAGAGAAAGGGAGGATTTTAGGGTCTATATCGTTCCTACTTTAATTCTATAAGAAAGTATAGCTATTACTATTCCCTTAGAACTAAAGTAAGTTTATAAATATCTTCCTCCCTTTAAACTACGTTTTTATTGTTATTTATATTATTATTATTCGTTACTTATAAATTTCTTAAGTTATTATTATATTTAAAGTAGATTAATTCTATATATATATATATTAATAGTAGGGATATATAGACGTAGCGAAGGTACCTAACTCTCTAAGAAGCTTATAAAAGCTATTAAAAAGAGCAAAAGGATCTGCCTCTAGGTATTATTAGAAAGGGCTAGAACTAATAGGAACTAGAAAGATGATATATAGTATAGCTCTACTTATAAATAAGTAAGAATATTAAGAGTAAGCTTAAAAGATATATAAAATAATTTATAGGTTTAATTAAAAGAGATTATCTAAATCGGGTATAGATTCGCTAAGGAAATACTTAAAAATAAGGTATAGGATTATTAAAGTACTAATTATAATAATATATATGCTATACTAAAGTCTATTACGCTCCTCTCCTCTACGCTCTACTCTATAGTCTTCCTGCAATAGGTCTATACGCTAAGGGAGTTTTCTAAAAGTTGCGCAGCTAAGTCTATCTTATCCTATCCTACTATATAAAGGATAAGGTAAAAGAGGCTATCCTAGAAGATTTTATTTATAAGATAGTAGAAGAGATTAAAGAGCTTATATTATAAGTTAACTTTAAACTTTAGATCCTAGGTACTATAAATAAGGACGAAGCTATATTAATACTTATAACTAAATAATTACCTATACTAACCCTTATTCTTATAACTAAGTCTCTAAATAGAAGAATCCTAAAACTTCTAAAGGGATAGGTAAGTTAGAAGGGGGGGTAGCTATTATCCCCTAATCCTATACTAGAGCTAAATAAAAGCCTAGCTCTAATAAATAGAGTAGTAAGTATAGTATATATATTAGAAATAAATTATATATATAAAGCTATTAGAGAAGTTAATTCTAAAGGGGAATAGATCGAGGATTATATTATAATTAAACTACTCCCTATTTTATAATATATTTCTAAAGTAAATAAGAGTAATAAGAATAAACCTTTAGATAGGAGGCTCTTAATTCTATTAATATAGCTATATTAAGATAGAGAGAAGAGGGCTAATACTGAATAGATATCTAACTAGGTATATAACTAGGAGGGCTATAGCTAACCTTATTAAAGCTAATAACTATATAATCTACTACTTAGTAACTTATAACTAGAAATAATAGAAAGCGGATCCCGCTCTAGTTGCTAGTTTTTACTCTAATACTATATAGAGTAGGAGTAAGTATCTAGCTTCTTTAAGACTTTTATACCTAATTAGTAGAAAGCTTTTTTAAAAGCTAATATAGGGTACTATACGCTCTATAGCTATATTTATATTACTATTTATAGTATAAGGCCTGCTCGTATAACTATAATAATCTATGAACGTCTTACTACTAATAAGCTTACTAAGCTACCTCGCTTATAGAAAGAACTTTTAAACCTCTTATAAGTACTCTAAACTAGCTTTAAAGAAATAGCTAAGGTTAAGATAAGTAAATTATAATAGATAGATATATAGCGCGTTATTAATTAAGAGATAATAATAAAGAGACTAATTCTTTTAAAATAAGTATTTAATTATAAATTTAATAAGGATAATATCCTTAATTAGTATAAAGTAAGGATCTATATTCGAGGCGATTAGTAAGAGAAGTCGCCCCTTAAATAAACTTATATAATAACCCTTACTACTTATACTTTTAGGGTAGTAATAGTAATTACTATATAATTTAACCTCGAAGTTAAATAATTTAACGTTATTAATATATTCCTAAACGCCTCCCGGGACTTAAATAAAGACCTAATTATTTATAAGTTACTAGATAGCTTTAAGTAGCTAAGAAAGTATATTAAACTACGCTACGCGCTCTATAAGCTAAGGGATATACTACTACTCTAGGATAAGGAGTTCTCCTTAACCCTTTAGCGCTTAGGCCTTATACTTATAAATAAAGACCTATATCTCTTTTAGTTAACTAAGAAGAGGGTCCTTATTATCTTCTATATAAATAACTTCCTTATCCTATTTTATAAGAACTATAAAAAAGTAATATAAAGAGTAATTACTAGCTTAAAAGAAGTATATAAGTTAAAAGAATAAGGCTTAGTTAAGTACTCTCTTAGAATTAGAGTTATTTATAACTAAGCTATATAAAAGATATACCTTTTCTATAACTAATATATTAAGTAGGTTATAAAGAAGTTTAATTTACTTAACCTAAGAGCGCTAGTAACCCCCCTTCTAAACCTACTACTCCTAAAGAGTAAAATAGTAATAATACTATCAAAAATAAAGAGTTTCTAAGAGAAGATTAGCTCTATACTCTATATTATTATTATAATCTAACCTAACGTTACTTTTATATATTCCCTACTCTTAAGATTCCTAACGAACCCTACTCCTTATTACTACGCTACTACTAAATAGGTTATATAATACCTATATTATACTTATTACCTTATAATATGCTTTAGTAACTTAGGGGGTAAATAGGTATTACTAATTATAAGTAATGCTTTATTTATAGATAATAAGGAGATATAGAGGTTATCTTAAGGGTATATAATCTTACTCTTTAGAGGACTAATCTAATAAAAAGCTACTTAATAAGTTATAGTTATAATATTAATAATAGAAGCAGAGCTTCTAAGCCTCGAATATACTACTAAGGAGATAATTACTCTTTAAAAGCTATTTAGGGATATTACTCTTAAACCTAGTAATATCTAGAAGATTTATTATAATAACTAATAGATAATTCGTCTTATAGTAAGTAAAAAAGAATAGATCTTAACTAAGCTATAGTATATCGATATTTAGAATATATAGCTATAATAAGAATACGCTAGAGGATTGTTTAATATAATATATATACTAATATATAATATACTAGCTAATAGTCTTATAAAGGTTCTTAACTATAAGAAATTTAAATAGTTCTATTCGCTCCTTAATCTAGAAGATATATAGAGAATAATTATAATAAATAAGGGACGCTCTAAATAAGTATAAGAGGGCTAATAGCGCCTAATTCTTAATTAAGTTATAGCTTACTAGCTAGAGAGCTTAAAGTTACTCTTATAAGACTAAAAAGAATATAATATATATTAAAGGGCTACCCTAAAACGCTAATTTTCTACTACCTAACCTTAGAGGATTTGCTTATACTAATTTATTAGGATATTATATAAGGGTAGTAATACCTCTAGTAAATAGGTGCTAATAAGACTATTAACTATATAGTATACTATAGTAGCTATATTACTAGTAGGCGGACGAGGTATAGGTATACTTACGCTAACTACTAGGGTTTTAAATAGAATTAAGGTAGGAGATAGAGCGATAACGCTATATATACTAGAACTACCTGTTACCTTAGGAGCCCTACCTAAACCCTTATTATTACTACCCTTCTTTACTACTACGATCTCCTCCTTCTAGGTAGTAATAGCCTTATAGAGTATAGCTCTCTAATAAATAAGGTTTTATAGGTTATATTAGAAGATAGTTATAGAAATAAAGCATATATAGAACCTTAACTTTCTAACTACTAGGTTATTTAAAATCTTAGCTTTAATATATTAATAAGTTATAATAATAATAGGGGCGCTTATCTATTAATAAGGTACCTTACTCTTATTATAATAGTTATACTTACTTATTATACTAAGTAAATACTTTCTATTTAATAAGCCTAAGAGCTTGCTTAAAATATACTAAAAGTAGTACTTATTATATAGGGGTACTTACTCTATTTCTATACCTCTACTAAGGGGAAGAGGGCTAAGAGGGGGCTTTAAACTACTCTTATTAGTACCCTCCTCCTTATTTATCTCCTTAGGGATTATAATAATAATAAAGTTAGTAATATTCTAGTATATAGTTATAATAATAAAGGGATTATAACTTACTAGGAGCTATCCTCTTAAGTTACTTAGGAGGGTAACCCTAGGGCCTCTTAAGCTATAAACCCTTACCCTTAGAGCTACTCTCTATAAGTTACTTCTACTTCTTTCTACTTATTATATAATATATTAGTATATTATATATTAATAATAAGAAGGAATAATATATATATAACCTTATTATTACTCTTTAACGGAGGAGGGCGCGCCCCTCTACCCCTAGCTTTATTCTTACTTTTAGTAGCGCGCGCCTTCTTAAGAGCTATAGCCTAACTAGTCTTCTTTTTAAGAGGTATTTATAGATATATTAGTATATTATAATAGCTTTAAGATTATTATATAATATAAGCGTATATATACGCGCGTAATAAGGTTATTATTAGAACTAAAGTTAGGTATATATATAGTTATTATATTATATATAGGGAAGAGTTAAGAAAGTAGGAGGGTAGCTAGGTTATTTTATTTAGAGTTAATATAATAGTAGCTACCCTACCTAAGCTAATAAGAGATAATAGATTCTATTACTATTAGTAAGAGTTAGTAAATAAAGGGTATTATAATAATAATAGCGATAGTTATAAAAGGTAGAAAACTATAACTATTTACGCTTCGCTTATACCTAATATAAATAACTTTACTTTATTATCTCTTTTATAAATCGGCTTATTAATAGGTTATTTATAGATATATTACTTTATATTTAGGTATTTTAAGGGATATTATATAGTTAAGCGCTTTTCTAGCTACTACTATATCTAAGGGGGTATATTATAATACCTTTAGTATTACCTATTCCTAGCGTAGTATATAACTAATATTAGCTCTAGAGCGACCTTTTTCTAGGGGTCGTTCCTCTAACCGTGGTTATAAGCGACCACGTTATAGCTACTCTTATTATAATAGAATAAGCTCTTTAGTAACTATAAATATGGCCCTATAGGACGTTTCTCAACACGACGTATGGTTGAATTACCTAGGACTTGGCAAGAGTCAGAACCCGACCCTAAAAATGAGTCGAGAATCTTGCTCAATTTTCGAGTATCTGCTGTCAAATCTTCTTGCTGAAGGTGACACTTAATTGCCCAGCAAGCACCAATGGAACCCCACGGGCCGATCAAATCTCATCATGTATCATTCCACGAACATGTCCGGCCGGTTCTCAGATCTGATTCGCTGGCTCGGACTTGCTCATCGCTTCTACTAGCTAATTACCTAGTCACACCAAGCGGTGAGAGGGTATTTGGGACCCGAATACTCGAGACTTGTCTTCGCTCTCTGAGAGGAAATTCAGCAAATTGTTGATTCGCAGCGACGGACGACGGTAGTAAGTTGACTGTGGTAATCAATCGAGCCCTTCAATCGACTGCATGTACTCAAAGCTTGTAGGAGAGGCGCGATATGTTTCGAAAAAGGTACACCAAACTTTTGCAGCCAGGGTCAGGTCTTCGAGAACGTCATTTCAGCTCGTACGGTATCATCGCACAGTCAGCACCAGCCATCCCTGGGCGCTGCGACCCACCAGGAGCCGATGCCGAAAGGGTGAGGTAGGGCAGACATGGTGTGCGATGTGGCGACAAGCGGGTGTCCTTTCGCCAAGTTTTCAAGAGGATGGCAATTTGGTTTCCTCCTCTCGAGAGACATTCAATCTTGGTGTCGTATCTGGGAATGAGAGATTGTCGTAGAAACCCCGCGTGGTGCAAGAACCGCCAAGGTGCGATATCCGCCCGGCGCCGGATCAGTACACGCAATGAAACATTCGAGAGTCCGGGGGCCGATGTCATCTACAATCTCAACGAGAACGTCACTGGCTAACTTCACAAACCTCCGGTGGACCAATGTCAATCCTGGTCGGGAGAGACATACCCACCGAGCCTGGTAGTCAAAGACAAGATGCAACCCACCATGTACAATCTGGCGACCGCCATGACGGAATAACTTGGGCTTGATCCTCCTCCCCCTCGCCTTCTTGAAGTTTGCGAGCTTTCATGCCAACAGCCCCAGACGAGATGCGCCTCTCAGTCACTGCCGTCGCGTCTGTTCTCACAATGGCTGCCGCAACCAAGTTGACGAGCTACTCATACGGGCCCAATGTCCTGCAGTCATATGATGTTTACATTCCCTCCGCGGACGAGACGACGAACTCGGAAAAATACTGGGTTGCTTACCTCCACGGTGGCTTCTACCGTGACTTCGCCCAAAACTCAACCTCAATCGGAGCCGCCATTGGATCTCTCGAAGCCAACAATTCGGATGCTCTGTCCAAACGGGTTGCTGGTATCGCTTCCTTGAACTACTGTTTCTCTGCTCTTCCAGGCGTACAGCCCAACAACACACCGCCAAACGAATTGCAGAACGCCAGATGGCCGGACCACCTCAACGACGCTATCGCAGCTGTGAAAGATCTTGGAAAGCGGTACCCTATTGATGGGAAGTACGTCATTGGCGGACACTCTGTCGGCGCGCAGATTTCCTTCCTCACGGCTGTAGATACTCTCAAAGATGCGTCTATCCCGAAGCCAGCGGCGGTTCTGGGTGTCAGCAGCATCTACGACTACCCGCAGCTTCACATCAGTCATCCCGACTATGACTATCTTGTGCTCAACGCCATGAGGGAAGACCAGCTTGTTGAGGCCAGCCCGGCCGAGGTCAATGCCGAGTTATATACAGCCCTGAATTTGAAGGCATTTGTTATTGCACACAGTCGCAACGATGGACTCGTTCCTTGGGATCAGGTGGAAGCTATCGAGGCCACATTGGGAAGCGTCCCGGAGCTGAAAAGCAAGACCAGTGTTGTTGAGTTGGATGGGCAACATAACGAAATCTGGCGTGGCGGTGTACAGTTGGCTAAGGCGTTCACCGAAACGTTGGCAGTGCTGCCATAAAATGCCGTTAGCCGTGTGTAATTGTGAGTCCAACCGACAATGGCCAATAGCTTCTGGTATTTTCGGACGTGACACTACGTTGCCCCATTCCGCAAACCAATGCTACAGCGATCTTCATGGTTCGCATGCATGTCCCCGTCGAGAACGTGCTGGCGCATGCTGGTGCGGTTTCAAAATAAGAGCCACGAGGGGCAACCAGGAGGTTATAACCGTTAGAGCCTGTGTTTGTAAGACCTTCTGTGTGCAGCCATCATGACTGGAGAGGTCCCCGCGACATGTTTCCTTCGTTTAATCAAGTCGCTAGGTAAGGGGTGCCATTCCAAGGCTGATAGCATAGGGAAAGACCGCATATACAAGTCCAGAATGACGGAACACTTATCAAGTACTAAAGGAGTGTTCGCGTCTCTACCTCGCCCTCTTTAGTCCTTCGAAGTACTATACTACTTCAATCCATTTTGGATAGCACAATATGCTTGGAACCCCATGCACCGCTCTCACCATTACTTCTGATCATGCGATATGCAGGTAATAGACGACCGTCACGAGCGCATGTGGCAGCATCGGGATGGACTAGCGCCGTGCTGCACTGAAGCTATCAAGCTCTTCCCCGAAGTCAAAGTGGCTCGATTTTTAAAGTTTGACCAAGTTTTCGCGCAAATGCAACACCGTCTTGAGGTCCCCTTTGGACGGCGTCCAGGCAGGGACTGCTTTTACCACATCGTGGTTGTTCTTTTCAACAGACAATTTCATCAAGCGCGAGATCGGATCTACCGCCTTTGGAGCATGGCTCCCTCCATCTATGCAAAGTACCCCACTGATTACGGCAGTCCAGAAGGGTTGACTTTTACTTTTGTGTTTGAGTGTATGTCACTGGAAGCGCATCTGCCCCGGGGCCATCTAATCAACTTCCTTGGTTGGGGAATAGACTACCGTGTCTTGCAGTGGATAAGCTTTGGGTCAGACGCCATAGCAGGCGATACTAGACCATCGTGGGTTCCCAACTTTTCTAAAAGCAGGGACCACGAGACTCTTCAGGCACACAGAGCAGGCTAGGGTTTTTGAAGCTGTATCAGCCTTCTGAATGGTCAAGGGGTTACCTGAAGTAAAGGAGAAACAACTTCACCTGAAGGCCTTCCTTATGGACGAGATCCTAGCCATTGGCCAGACAGTGCAAAGCCCTCATACCCTGTCTCTTTGAAGGAAGCGCTCTCACAGTGGCAAATATTGCTCAAAGAGAGGGGCTTTGGTGATGTGGCCAGCAGCAACGCATTGCGGGAGCGACTGAACTTGCTTTATGTGCCGAGATTTACAATGAAAAGATGTCAGATGATCAGTTTGCGGCCTGGAGACGCCAGTTTGTTCTCCAGAAGATTCGCAGAGGCAACATACTCCGCTTCTTGTTTGAATATGCTCTGAAAGTTGGCGGTGTCTACGGATTTCGAGCTTTTTTTTGTCTTCCGCCCTTCAAGTGGGGAAAGAGATGCAAAAAAGCATAACATGATAGGGGACTGCCTATTTACGATGTGCCATGGACGGCGAGCTCTTGAAAAGTAGAGGTAGCACTCTCGTCAAGTTGATATAATAGTGATGGAAAGCTAACTGGCTTAACGAGATGGAGCATCGACCTAACTCATGAAAAATAACAAGAACCTTCTTATGGGATAGAATTCTATTATAGCGCATCTGTTTGGAGAATCTTCCTACGCATTCGGCATTCATGAAAGGTTCTCGCGACAAGACTAACTGGAGCTGGCTAAAATCTTTCCATACTGAAGCGGCATCCACGGATTTCTTTGTGTACTCATCCATTCTTGCTTTTCGACCGAAACTTAGTAACCCAGAATCTGTTATTATGGTATTTTCTTTTCATAGCAACTTCAGGGTGTAGAAATCCAAGGACTTCGTGCAGATCAAGTGTAAAATCAACAGGGAAATGGAAATAGCGGCAGCAGAACATTGTGAGCAGTGCAGCCAGACCGAGTTTTAAACCATTCTCATTCTGCTCCCAGAGGTCGAAGTATTGCCTTAGTTGCTTCTTATTCTTGCCTCTCGCGTGACTATTTCTCTTCATGTGGTTCTCTCCTCATTCTCACTCAGAAGGTAATGATTCAGCCCTGACTTTCTCTGTAACAAATTATTCTTCCTTACAAAATTATTCTTCCTTACAGAATCTACTCATATACATTTTTCCCCAACGATATGAGTCTACCAGAGCTACCGACGGCAATTGGTGGTTGTGTAGAGTTCAGTTGCCGAGTACGGGAGGAGTTGGTTCCGGTGAGTGGGGCGATCGGCGCCGGACGAGGTCCACCTTCGCCGGTCTCCGGATTGAGGACATGGCTCAAGTTGTGCGAGGCTTGCATTCCCTGATTGTGTTTGAGATCCGTAAAAAATGTCGGAAGGGAAACCACTGGTGGGGCACCCTTGGTATCTCTATAAACACTTCAAGCCCGTTGACCAAGATTGTCAAGGGAGCACGAGGTGTAACGTATCCCCTGGCAAGTTCCCAAACTCTTGAATATCCTGCTGAATATGGTTAGCATCGGCCGCCATCAACACGTCAACCCCGGCGAGAATAGATTTCGGTGCTACCCGCCGATGAAGCCAAGGCGGGATCGGCAATGTCTCCATCGCAGCCTTACCACCCTTGTCAACAAAAGGGCAAATCGAGAAGTAAGAGGGCAAGGACAGCCCGAGATCGTTTCTTCCCCTTAGGAATGGGGTACTAATAAGGATACGGAGACTTCTTCTCGATTTCTGTCCCAGAGAGGTCACAGACCTGACCAACTCTGTCGTTCTCCCATCTCTCAGACCCTCTCACGATGCGGTTCGCAGCAGTCGTCCTCCTCGCCCAAGTGGCCATGGGGCTGCCGCGGCACAACCCATTCATCCACCCCAAGCGGCAATCCGACCACGAGTTCCACAACAACGCGACCGAGGAATATGACTTCGTGTGCATCGGCTCAGGTCCCGGCGGCGGTCACATGTGCTCCAACCTGGCCATCGCGGGCTTCAAAGTCTTGCTCATCGAGGCCGGCGGCGACGGCGGCCTCCGGCTGATCCAGTCAGTGCCGGCCATGAACCTTGACTCGACCGAGGACTGGAGCATGGCCTGGAACTTCTTCGTCAACAAGTACGCCGAAACGGAGCTCGACAAGCGCGATACCAAGATGACCTACAACACCACCGACGGCAAGTACTGGACATCTTACAATGCCACTGGTAGTCTCGGGACCGCGGCCGCGGCCGCCGACCAGATCCCGGACGGCGCCGAACCGCTCGGCATCTTGTATCCGCGAACTGGCGCCCGGGGCGGCTGCTCACGACACAACGCCCTTTTCAGCTTGCAGCCCTACGACATGGACTGGGACGACATGGCCGCATGAGTCGTATGCGTCCACCAACATGCGACAGTACCTCAACCGCGTCACCGACGTTGATTATCAGCCACACTCGATCAACTCGGGTGGCTCGGGATGGTACCCGATGCAATACACCTCTCTTCTCGCCGCCGCCACCGACATCAAGATCGTCTCCGTGCTGGTCGCCGCGTGCGCAGCCTTCGGGAAGACACTTATTGGCGAAGTCGTTGCCTCCGCAGCCTATCTCGCCAGCGTACTTGTATCTGTTATCAACGCCCCTGGACAGCTCACAGTGCCCGAGGTCTACCAGGTCCCGCTTGCAATGCGGTCAGACTCGCGCCGAGGCGGCGTCTACCATCTCATCGTCGACACCGCACTCGCGACCAACTCGGACGGCAGTAGGAAGTACCACCTCGACATTATGCTTGATACGCTCGCAACAAAGGTCACCTTCGATACGTCAGGCAACAAGCCTCGCGCCAGCGGTGTCGAGTACATTTCGGGAGCATCGCTCTACCGCGCCGACCCGCGTTCCAAGACCGCCTAACCCTCCGGCACCGGGCATGTCACGGCCGCGAAGGAGGTCATCGTCGCTGGCGGCGCCTACAACACACCGCAGATCCTGAAGCTCTCGGGTGTTGGTCCTCGAGAAGAACTTCAGTCTTTTGGAATTGACGTGGTGCTGGACCTCCCAGGAGTGGGCACCAATCTCCAGGACCGATACGAGCAGACGATGGTCTCGAAGACCCCGACATCCTTCGCTCTGACGGAGGAGTGCACCTGGCACCCGGACCCAGAGCTCGACCCCTGCATGAAGAAATTTGTGGAGGGGACCGACGCCACCTCGCGGGGAGCTTACGCATCCAACGGCATCGCCATCGCCATGATTCGCAACTCGACGGCGTCGGAGCGCGGCGAGCCCGATGTCATCATCCTCGGCGGGCCGGCCAACTTCACCGGCTACAACCCAGGATGGTCTCAAGGAGCCACCGCAGACGCGAACCACTGGGCCTGAATCATCCTCAAAGCGCACCAGCGGAACGCAGCCGGCACCGTCACACTGCGCTCGGCCGATCCACGCGATACGCCCCTGATCAACTTCAAGAGGTTCAACAACGATGAGGATGCCGCCAAGGATCTGACCGCCATCCGCGAGGGATACGAATACGCGCGCCGTGTGATGGAGGATGTGCTGCCGATCGGCGGGATTCTCTCGGGGACTAATGGCTCGCTTGTTTCGGAGCTTGGTGAGGTCGTCGACGGTGCCTTCGAGGAGGTCTGGCCCGGCGCCGATGTTACGGGTGATGCGCTTGATCAGTTCATCCGCGACGAGAACTGGGGCCACCAAGCTGCTTGCTCGGCGCCCATCGGCAGCGAGGACGACCCGATGGCGGTGCTAGATGGCAACCTGAGAGTGAAGGGTATCAACGGTCTTCGCGTATCGGACCTGAGTGCCTGCAACAAGCTGCCTGGCTTCTTCTCCATCATGTGGATTCACTAGCTTGTTGAAAAGGTGGCTGACACAATCGTTGCAGAGTACGCGTCGTAGAGTAGAGTCCCCATAGGTCTCACGGCGCTCCTTGCAGTCTAACGAGAAGCGTATATGAAGAGTGGCAGCTCACGGACAGCTCATACACTTGAAAAGGAAGGAAAACTTGAAGGTTGGAGGAGGCATACCAGACCTGAACGCTTGAGAGCATACTCTCTTACCTACCTAACTTATAATACCTATTTCCATTATCTCCTCATCAAAATATCTTTGGCAGCGTTCACCTCGCCTCCTTCAATGATCAATCAGTCGTTTTATCCCCCTGCTTCTTCTCATTCTCCAGATACCAAACCACCGCCCTCCGGATCCCCTCCTCCATCTTGACCTCCGGCCTCCACCCCAACCTCTCCTTCGCCTTATCAATCACATACCATCTGCTCATCCCCGAAAACCTTACAACCTGCCTGTTCAATTGCGGCACCTCTCCCTTGAACCAATAGATCCACTCTATGGCCCACGCATACGCCAGCGCGACCCCCATGCCAACGACCCTGACATCCTCCGGCTTCGTCGTGTCTCCCGCAGCCTTCCACACCGCGCGACTGAAGTCCCAAAACCTCATCGGTTCGCCGTTGGTGATGAAGAATGCCTCCCCGGCCACGCCGTCAGGGGCGTTGAGGAGCTTGTCGGCGGCGGCGAGGTGGGCGTCTGCTGCGTTCCCTGCGTACGTCGTCGAGAAGAGGTTCGAGTTGTCTCCGAGTTGGACTTTGTTCCTGCCGAGACGATAGTTACGGATCAGAGCGGGCGTGATGTCGTTGTCGCGCTCGCCGTGAACGGCGGCGGGTCGAAGGGTGCACGTTCGCATGCCGTCGGGATCATCGTATTCGAGTGTCATCTTATCCGAAGCAGCCTATTATCAAGGGGTCATCCATTAGCCCCCCTCCGCCAAAATCATCTCGCATCATCGAAAGAAACGGCAAACCTTCGTCTTGGGGTAGATCATCGTCGGATCTCCCTCCTCAGCAAGCGGCAGGGTCTCGTCGCCGCCTTCAATGTCCTTGAACATGTCCTTCTGCACGACGCTGGCGCTGCTCGTCGTCACGAAGGCCTTGGCACCGGCCCTCTTGCTCGCGTCCAACAAGTGCCGTGTGCCGTCCACATTGATTGCCCTCACGAGCTCGTCGACCATGACCTTTCTTCCCACCGTCATCATGCCCGCGCAGTGAAAGACGACGGTCGGCTTTACCTTGTTGATGACGGCCGTCACCTCGCGAGCGGAGGATATGTCGCCAGCATGGTACGAGACGTCTGGGAACAGGTTCGTGGTGGGATTGCGGGAGACCACGGCGATGGTGGATGAGGGGTGCTTCTGGAGGAGCTTCTCGACGATGTGGCTTCCGAGAAACCCACAGCCGCCGGTCACGAGGTATGTTTCCGAAGCCATCTTGACCGTCATCTACGCAATACGCTGGCAGGTTCAAGACAAGGAAATGTTGCGTGCAGAGAAGATAGCTCTGTCGTTCTTATCTCCCCATCGACGATTGACGTGCAATAGCCCCAAGCCACCGGTGATCTAAAGGCCTTTTTCCGGGAAGCCGGCGCGTCAGCCCAATCTGATATAAGCACTTGGCCGGATTCCGCTTAACAACCTCAGTCAAGGAACCGGAGAGCTCAACGCAAAATGCCATTGCAATAGTGGTCTTTGTCGCCAGAGGGTCTCATTTAAGCCTCCCGCTTAGTGCTGTGTGTCTCAAAAGGCCAGGTATCCTAAAGCTTGCGCCCTAGGGCGGGCTTCAAAATGTGCCGTTGACGCAGACATCCGTTTGATACAAGCCTCCCAGCGAGGGGCATTCGGTTCGTCTGGAGTATCTTTCGAAGGAGCGCGCCTCTGGTCATCCATGGATACTAAGCCGGTTGTCCAGCGAGCCAAGTTCGAAATCAGCACTAACTTACTACAGCGGCAAGCAGTTGTCAGTTGAACACACTGAACTGCCCAATCTACCCAGATCGCGTCTCGTGCCGTTATCTCCGGTTGAGACAGTTCACAGCTGCTCAGCGTTGAGAATGACACATGTGATGGTCGGTCAGCTTATATTTCATTTAGGATCAAGCTTTCTGGATGAAGACGCAAGGGGATTCAATGGACTTGCTCATCCTTATCAACCTGGGAACAGATTTCGCCTCAGACACGAAAGAAACCAATATCGAACAACGGAGATTATCAGAATCTCCATCCGGCTATCGGCGGGTTCACGGTGGCACTTCATCAGATCTTTATGGGACACTGCAGCTGCATGTAAAAGGGGAATCAAAGCGAGAAACCAAGGGGTTGGAGAGATTTTAGTCATCCGAAGTGGGAGTGAGACTGTGGAAAGCTTATCAGTTGTGCCGCGTCGCCGGTCGGTGGAATTGCATCATCGGTCCGTCGGCGCCGATGTCAGCAAGGAGTGGCGTTTGAAAAGGAAAGCCAGTCGGCGCCGAGAGACGGCGAGAACAGCAGACGGCGCACGACGCGGGACGCGGATGGGGGCCGTACCCCGACAGCGAGGTTTGGGAACCAGTGACTGCTCGACACACCCAACGTCAAGTCTTTCACTGGTTAAAAAACGCTTCAGATAACACAAGAAACACGGCTGGTTGAAATATGTAAGCCTTTCCATCTACAGAAGCCCCCTCACTCCGCCGTGTCCACGCCCGAACCTTCCCGGCATGACGATGCATTTCCGACGACGAAGAACCCAGTTCCCCCCCGCTTTCGCTGCTCCTTTGATTTTCTTTTTGTAGTATTGTGTCGAGTGAACCTCGCCTCCGGCCCCCAAAAAGACCTTCCACCCCGCCTAGTCCTCCGAGTCGCGAAAGCGCAAGCATCGCAATCCTAAACTCCGGCAAAAGAATTTCCCTGAACGCGCGCACCACCGAGAGAGAACCCGTCGTCTACCGGCCCTGCCCATGGCTTCCTGATCCAAAATCCGGTTCCGGTAGCGATTTCTTGTCCTTCCTAGCCTTGATCACGAACTCGGCCATAATTTGGATATGATCCGCTGGGAAGTGGTAGTTGGGGAACGCGGGTACACGCTTGAGGTGTTCGGCGTCTGGTGGGCCCAGAAGATCCACCACTTCAAACGTGTTGGTAGAATACCAAAGATAATCGATGACATCTGAGAAGCCGGGGGTGTAGTTCGTGAAGGGCATTTCGTCGGGTGTGTTCTTGAGGTGGGCGTAAGCGTCCCGTAGACTGAAGGGATGTTCGATGCCGTCTCGCGTGAAGCTACCGTATTGGAAACCTGACAACTCGTTGTGATCCGGAGCCACTCTCCCCATTGACAAGAGCTCGTAGACGGAGCTGTCTCCTGTTGAATTGAAATCACCGCATACCAATAGGGGGATATCGGTATTGTTGCGGTACTCTTGGCTTGGACCTGGCTCCTTAGCGGGCGGGGCTGGCTCTTCTCCATCCTTGCTGGTAGCAGAGAAGACGATGGGCTTTTTGTCCCTAAGAGCCGGCCAGCGAACGTACTTCTCCGCGAGCTTGGTTATCTGTTCCATTAGAATGCCCGTCTGAATAAGCTTGACATCTGCCAATACGGATTCGAACGCTAAATGTCCGTTGACAAGAATAATGCGGGCGCCGGTGATTCGACTTTCCAAGAATGCCACAATCGCAATATTGTCCTTGGGCATGACACGATTGAAAACATCGTGTTGGTTCTTCATATCGGGACGGTTGATAGCGATAGCGGCGAATTCGATCACCTGCTTGTCGAGGAGGATCCACTTGCTGGCCTTGTAGAAGGTGGCGCACCCGTCGACCCCTTGAGCGTCCTTCTCCGTCATAGTCTTCGCACGGGTTTTGGGCCAGTGGATACCCTTGTAGTCCATCTGAGCCAGCTCGGGGCTGAACTCTTCCTTGAAGGCTTCGGTCGTTATCTCCTGCAAACACACCAAGTCGGCGTCCTTCTCACGCAGCTCATCCATAATGCAAGCCTTCCTGTACTCCCAGTTCAAAGCGCCCGTCGGCGTGTACCCATATGTTTGTGGCGTTGCGTACTTGTCGCACAAGATGTTCCAGGAGAAGACTCTCACTCTTTCCAAAACAGGCGACACATCTTCTTGAATCGTGATGCACTTTCGAGGGGCGGGGGGTAGTGGCACTGCAAAAGTTAGCAAGCGTTTTAGACAGTCTATTACTGTGCTTACCTGGAGCTTGCTCCTTGAGGAGGTTGATCAAGCTCTTGGTACCCTTCTCCATGATCTCCTGCTTCATGTCCTGGTCGAGAGGATTGCCCTCGATACCCAGAACCTCCAACAGGTGCAGAGAGCCCAATTCGAAGGGGAGTGTCGTGATTTGGTTGTCGAAGAGGAGCAGCTGGTTGAGGTAGGTGCACATGCCGAGTTCCGGGGGAAGGATCTTGATCTGATTGTACGAGACGTTGAGGTACCGCAGCTGGCGCAGTTGGCCAATGGCGGGCGGCAGGGTTTGCAACCGGTTGGACGCAATGAAGAGGTCGTGGAGGAACTGGTAACGGAAGAGGGCGGGAGCGAGATTTCGGAGCCCTTGACCACTGAGGTCCATGTTGTGCCAGTTTTGCCGTTCCTTTGTCTTTTCCAAAGCGTAAGGCCTTCTCCTGTCCTCCGTCTCGTCATCTCCAGCTTTGCCCGAGGTAGGTGAAGGTCCGGCGATGCCCCGGTTTTCGGATGCCTTGAGCCTAGCGTAGTAGTGGGGTTGGTTCTGCTCGGTCATGGCACGGTGTGCTTGCTTAGATTCATCGTACAGTCGGAGCTGCTCCGCCCAGTGCTCGGTTATCTGCTGTGCTTGTCCTCCCCTCGTAGCTCCGACCTGGCCGCTCTGCATGGCGTTGGAGCTGTATGGACTAGAATTCCCCATGACGCTCGAGGTGAAGGCCGAGTGGTGGCCCATGACACCGCCATTGCCGTTGTGGGCGGCATGTTCCGCCTGGGCAGCCTGGTGGTGCTGGAGGTGAGTTTGGTGGTGCTGTTGCTGTTGTTGCTGGTAGTTGTACAGCATGGGAATGCCCCGGCCGCCGGGGGCCCCATTGATGCGGGAGTTGTGGCCCTGCTGGTGATTCTGGGTGAACATCCCTAGCAGATTGGCCCGTGGAGTCGGGTTGGAAGACTGGTTTGGAGAAGGGTCGGTCGGGATAAATCGGCTCAGGAGGTTCAGAAGGGCGGCGTCGTTGGCGGTGGTTTTTTTCGGTATGAGAGAGTTGAGGTAGAGATCTCCGACAGAGTGGTCC
Source organism: Colletotrichum ledebouriae (assembly GCA_036785755.1). Classification (NCBI taxonomy): domain Eukaryota; kingdom Fungi; phylum Ascomycota; class Sordariomycetes; order Glomerellales; family Glomerellaceae; genus Colletotrichum; species Colletotrichum ledebouriae. Next base: position 31,449 of record JAVHLU010000955.1, read on the forward strand.
AGATAGGGAGTACCATCGGCCATCTATCTAACAATCACGTTGGAAGTGGTGTGTCGGTCAGGATGTGAAGAAGCAGCAAGCGCTGGGAGCGCAGCAGCAACTTATGTGAGATTCGAAACGAGGGACAGCCAGGGTAGCTCGCGTTTGCGCATGGGAGTCGATAACCGGGTCCAGCTGCATCGAAGGTCGAGTTCGGACAAAAGAATCCCCCGGCAGCGCAGAAGCTGTGCTATCCTCAGGCGCCCATGAACCGCGTCGATCGAGTCTCGGGAGTAGTCGACTTTGGGTCTTGTGGACGAAAGTCGATCGATCGGGAGAGAATGTACGAGTGGTGGAATTTTTTCTTCGCTCTGGTGAAGTAGCCGGGTTAGGAGGGGCGTTTTGGGACCAGGCCGAGTCGGGGTTCCTTAATGTAACAAGGGCAGCATACGGTTGGGGGTTAACAACACTTGGGTTCGTTGTTGGTCGACACGCTGGTGATGCGGCGGCAGAGTCTATAAGAACAGAAGAGATTTCGTCAGTCCTGGCGACGACATAGAAGGACAGATAATGAATTGGGCAAGACGACAACGGGGCCAGTCTCTAGGGGCTGAGGGTTTGTGCCATGAGCCTTAAGCCTGATGCGACAGACAAAGACTCGGCTCTGGGAGAGGGTCCCCCCCTCCCCCTAGTGGCCTCGCCATGGACCTTGAACCTTGGGCGGGGAAGGGGGAAAGGGTGGGCAATGACATACCAGAACGAGTGGGCGCAGAGCGGTTTGTATTTTCTTTTGATATCTCTGAAGCGGCCAATGAATACTGGGACTGAAGAATGCGGGCGGAGATGCAGATGATCCAAAGACTGAGCTGTGGCGGGCTGGGTTAAACTGACTCGATCTTGACGATAGACCGACACAGGACAAACGCCTGGCGAGGTTGCGAGCTCTTAGCGCGGTCACGTGGCCTTGCATGATGCACGGGCCAGCGGATAGCATCTAACGTGATCATCCTCGTGACCTGGACAGCGCAGCTCATTGGCTTGCCATAGCATGTGCTGAGAGGAGGTATGATGAGATGTCGAATGAGAACCATATTCACAGGAAATATTACCATCTTTTACTTCAATGTGACTGAATCTCGCTTGCTGAGCGAATCCCTGGATAACTTCTTCAGCCCGTTCTTGAGCGGCTTCCATTGTGTGGACTGTGGGCTGATCATGAGTGAGGAGAGAATCCTTGATCTGAAACACAGGGTTATTATGCGTACAGAAAATCGCGTGTTGAAGTATGTCTTTTTCATAATCCGCCTTGACCTTTGCTGGTGATTGAAAACGTCAAGTAATGAGACCGAGTCCGACAATACTGAAAGGAGTATTACAAGACTCGGAATGGACAAATGAGATAATGTTATGAGGAAGTCATCCCGAAGATTTCAGTTGAACGCTGGATATAAGCATGGCTAAATCTAAAGATGATATTATTTGAAGTTTAATGAGCTCTTCCGTGTGCGATGGCTGCATATGGTGGAAACAATGACCGTGGTTGTAAGACTCATCACACCTTACCGATGGAATGACGATTGCAGCAGTGAAGACGAGAGGGTGCACTGGAAAGATGTCGCGATGTGACTAGGTCGCAAATGAAAAGACCTAATTGTTTAGAATGCTTCTTAACTTCTCACTCTTGACACACTCGTGTTCTTCGTTGCAGTCGGATGATCTCAGGCATGGCGATCTCGCTCACTCACAACAGGAGGAGATGACTGAACTGAATGTCGCAGCATCTCTCAGATGGCGTCTTTCGGATTTAAGAAAGTTATTAAACACTCAGAGCTCTGCTATGTCTTTGTCATATTGATCATAGATGTCTTTCATCAACTCAAATATCTGAAAGCCCGACGTTTTTACCATCTTGGGTCGCCATTTTTCTCCCTAGACGGCAGTGCAAGTCTTGAAAGTAAGCGGCGTAAGAATGACTTATTCGCAAGCCCGATATTACGATGCACAACATCCGAATATGTTTTCTTTTTGCTCAAGTCCGCCTGAACCTATCAGCAATTCCCGACCTGTGCGCCGCGTGACTGCAGTCGTACGCCAGCCGAGAAGTCCGATCACGAGTACTGAAAATGTGTTTTCTACCGCAAGTCGTGACTATTGACTCTAATAGTGTTGCACGTAAGCAGTGGTGCAAATAGCAACGGATCCTTCCGCCCTAGTGTCGAATACCTGCTTTTACCTATTTCAGAAATTGCCGTCTTCAATTGGTCATTTGCGTAATTGGAAAGCTCATAAAGAACCCGACAGCAAAACAGCAAAACAGCAAAATCCAGCTATTCCAGCTTCGGGAAAAAAGTCCAGGTTGACGGAAGTGAGATAGCTTTGTCATTGTCTCCCTACTTTCTAGTAGAAGCTCGGAATTTTCGTCATGTATAGGCTTTTCAGTTCCCCATCCGCCTGAAATCGCCTGATCCCTTCTATCAATCCAAGTGGAGGCACCTCGTGTTGTCTGTCTCTGGCCTGCATGAATTGATTGACATAAAAGTAGAGTCAATCTATAAAGCTCAGTAGCCTCTCTAGCTGTTATTGGAAAGGGCCACAGCTTGCCTCATCCCGACTTGGCATAAGAGATGGCTGATGCAATCTGGTAGCTGCAGCCGTCTGTCATAAGCGAGAGACGGCTGACCACTTGGTGAGACAATTAGTCCAGCTTTGAGTCTCAAATGGGGTGACGATAAGCGTTGTCACGGTCACAGCCGCTGACCAGGGTTCGTAGAGTAGTGCCATGCTGCTCGAGCGTCATTCGTGGAAAGCTTGGGAGAGTCGGATGTGGAGGCTTTGCCGCTTACTTTGAAGACACGACAGGGTATCTTTGCAGACGAGGATAAAATAGGATCTAACATTGGAGCTAACATTGGAGCTTACACCCTCAGCTTGACAGGGTCTCTGGAAGAGTTGGGCAAGGACCCTTTCAAGTGAGTTACACATCTGGCAACTGCCATCCATCACTCATGATTTGGGTGTATATATAAAGGCTTCTTATGTCCAAGTAGCTCGCAAACTTTACTCTCATCCCTCACCAAGGAAAACATCAGGTTCACGCAAAAAAAGAACCCCATTCTTTCCACTCTTTCTCTCCGCAATTTCTCCCTTCAGAACGGTCATCATGAAGGTCACCACCGTCCTCGCCGCTGTTGTTGTCGCCATCGGCATCGACACCGCCACAGCCAAATGCTTCCAGACGGGCGTGAGTTACGAGAACCGCGATTCCGCCAAGAGAGAGCTCAGGAAGGCTTGCGAGAACATGAACGGGAAACTGCAGGGCACGTTCGCGGCCGGTGAAGTCAAGAGCGGATGCGTCAACATCTCCAAGACCCAACGCGTCAACTTCTCCATCACGAACCAGGACAAAAGCCGCGCGCGTAACCTGGATGATGTGACCTGCACCATTCGCACCAACAGCGAGATCGAAAACTGCCACAAGGGCAGCGAGTACACCCAAGACAAGTTCAAGTACCGGTGAGTTCCTGGAATCGTGTGTTTACGGGGGTTTTCCAAATAGTCCTGCTCATCAGTTTTGTCCAGTGTCGACCCGAACAAGGGCCAGTGCTAAGTCAGCTGCCCACACGACCTGACGTGACATGGCGATGCCAGATGCAGGGTATGCCCAAAGGAATTGGGTTTGTAGGAAAGTTAGTCGCAAGGACTCCGGTAGTTGCGATGGGATTTGATGAGGTTTGACTGGAATCAAGAAGATGGAATGATGCTGGGAATTGTGAGACAGTCATGCAAGGGTTCTACACTTCTCAAAGTTCGAGTCAGCAAGATCATCTAGACAATGCCATTCTCCCTCGTGCTGAACGCCTCTAATACTATCATCCTCACGGCCTCGCTAACAAACTCTAACTTCTTCCCAGATTGGAATTGTCCCTATTCAACTTCCCTCCCGTTAACCCAAGCACAGTCCACGTGCTCGTCGTTCGTCTCGCAGCACAATCTGCGCTTCTATGTCCTCGATATCAATGACGAAAATCCCAACACTCCACATCAGCTCACCCAAGCGCGACAGACACAAGTTGCATTCCTTATCCATCCTCGCATCGGCGACTTCACCCAACGACACGATGTTGTTGACATCAGCTGGAAGACCCAATCCCACAGCAGACAAGACTCTCTGCGCTCGCAACTGCGTCTCCTCCCAGAGCTTGCGGACAGCAACGCCATCTACGCTCTGGTCGAGACTCAGATCAACAGTGCCTCTCGGAGTCTCCCATTTTAGCGGGAACGAGTCCGACAGGGTTTGAGTAGAAGGGTGTCATTCACGGTACCTGTCAAGGGATTCGACCTCGACGGGAAGACGAGTGCTCCGCTGATGATGTTGTGGATATGCGGCCGCTTCGCAAGGAATGCTGCCGGAGATATGAGGAAGTCCGAGACATTGGGGGAGTTGTGAATGAGCTTGGGCGTGTTGTTGTTCGAAATTGGTAGACAAATTCGGCTGTGGAGGTTGGGATTTGTTGCGTGTTACTGATTTCGCAGCTGCGCATCGGGAGTCACCGAAGGCTCTGCACCATCGTGAGCTATTTGCGCATGCGGCATATGGTCTTCGTGGAGTCACTAAGTTTATTTCACCTGGACTACTATGGGTGGCTCTCAGTAACGCGATTAAAGGTAAAACCGACTCCCGCAGACATCGCCGGACTACTCCGTGTAGTGACTTTTCCCACGCCACGACATTATCATCATGTTAGACACGAGCGGTAGTTTTGGTCCAGAGAAGTCATCTTCGCGAAAAACAGGCGTTTTTGCCCATCAGTTCGCCGAATTATAAAAGAAAAAAAAGGAAGCGTGAGTGCCATGCCAACACCAAAATCGCACATTCTGAAGGAATACCCGGATAAAAGCGCTATGCAATCATGCGGCACATCCGCCGTTGAACCGCGTGTTGAACCAACACAACATTTCTAGCAGTCTCCCTAGAATATGACCTGACAACATACCGCGCCCCCCCCCTCCTTCAGCAGTCCAGACTTCAGCCTCATTAGCCGACCCAGCTTTACAACACAGGATCACAACCTCCTTGTCGAACTGCGCGGCCAGCGTTGCCACGTACCCGCCGTCCAAAACTGAAAAGTCGAAAAAAATTATCCACATCAAATTATCCACATCCTTCCCGCCGCTGGTTTTTCGGGCCGTCAAAAATCATGCGCATTGCGTGAAATCCGGGGTACGGCCAATGAGCGGGGGACAGGCGGCCGGGATGGTGGGGCATCTCATCCGGAGTCGCGCCGGGAAGCCGGGTTGGTTTATGGCTGACCTGACTTTTTGAAAGACGAGCCATGAGGTCAGGGACTGAAAGCTATTCATGATCAGGGAATGGAGATCTTGATTTGCCATTGACTAGGGCGTTTTCTGAAAGGGAAAAACCGGGAGGGGGGGGACGCTGAAGTCATCATCTGCTACCATATTCGAGCCAGCGTACCACCAAAATTCTCAACGAATCCGGTTTCCCTCCCGTAACACCATGCTCACGGCGACAACCGTCCGGGGATGAGATGCGGGGAGACCAAGAAAGGCTCCTCCCATCCATCCCATCCTGTCAATTCGTGCCATTCCGCTCCCCTCCATCGTTTGGCATCCAATGCTATTCAACCGGTCAAATCCGCACAGATGCCGTGGGCCACGTGTCTCTCTACGCCGTTAATGCGCCCTCAACTCGCCCTTCTCGGGACGTTGTTCCTGGGGCCAGGCCGAAGAAGTAAGGATATGACAGCGCAAAAGCAAGGTCTCGATGCACGCCAGCGGCACTCAGTAGAAGGGCGAAGGTCCGAATTGGGTCTTTTGGACAGAGAACCTTGGAATATTGCTTGGGTACCTATTATCCGTATGCGCGCCCCCAGAAACCCTGCATGCTGCAGCAGCAGCGGCAGCAGGCTGCGGTCCTATCGTCGCGTGTGCCGGCCGTCCACGAGGCCATGTGGGCATCGGCAAGAAACTAAAGCAGGAAAACGACACGCCATGCAACCCAAGCTGGGACGAGGTCTTCCTTTCGTCAGGGCGCCTGGAGCTGCCTCACAGCGGAATCGGGGGTGTGGTAAGGTATATAGATAGAGACAGATAGCCAGCCGCCAACTTCCGATCCAACATCTGAGTCCATCTCGATGGATGCTGGCTGTCTACGGGACTGACTGCAGCGTCATTCAGTATCATTTTTCCAAGCCATTCATCTTCAGGTTTCAGTTGCATAAACGAAGACTCTGCAGGTATATACCAACACTGTCCAACAGACAACCACCGACAGCGTCTGTTCTCACTGAAGCTACCGGAGCAAGAGGAAGATCAAAGCTTGCTTTAGACCGAGTATTCAAGCAATAAGTATATCTGAAAGCTACCTATTCGCCTCTTCCATTGGTTTATTGAGATAGAAGGATAAAGAGAGTGAGGGAAAGGAGGAAAAAGAAGAAGATGAAGAAGAAGGAGCGATGATTGGATTGAGCCGCTTGCTGAAAGAAAGTGCCACTCAACGCCTCCTCGCCGGGCAGCCGCCACCACCACCACCACCGACAAGCAGCTGCCCGTCACAGACACTGACACTGACATTGTCATTGACACCGGCATCGACGCCATCAATTCTACATCTCCGCCCACCACCAGATCGGACGGAAACATTCGTGCGCGCCAGAGTCAAGTTTGATCGGAAATCCATCGATTCACACGAGTCGCGCTGCGAGTCTCCATTGGGAACGCATCGGCCTCCGACCTACTCTCAAGTCGGCAGGTAGTTTCCACCATGGACCCTGCAAGGGCGTCGCCGCTGCAGACCGCATCCACGGAGTCGAACCCCGAGCAGCCGGGCATGCGATGTCTCGGACACCGACATCGCTGAAGAAAAACGACTCCCCACGACAGGGCGGCACCACCAGGTTGGCTTGAAGAACTGGCGCTGCGGCCAGTTTACACTGATGGGCCATCGACTCCAACCGCCATTTCGGTACTTTGCAGGGAAGCTCTTTCGCTTGTCACCCTTGTCGTCTCTTTTGGCCTAGCATTCGATTAGATGAGTCGTCACCGACCTGCGGCAGCGATCCCAATAACAAGCAGGCGAGATACCAACATCGATTGCTATTACTTGTACGGCCTCGGAGAGGTGCCGACCGCATTAGGTATTGGTCAACATCCTGACATCTCAGGATTGACACAAACAATCTTCGTCATCTTTCTTCGACTTTGCGTTGTTTTCCGCTCCTTCGGCGGATCACCTGCACTGCACTGTCGATCCGAAGCATTGCATTTCACTCTGCGGCGACGTCTCTTTGGGAGGTCGCGGCTGGAGCGGAACCCGCCGTCACAGGCGCTCGTTATGCTATCGGCACGGAAAGATACACGACAAAGCAGCCAAACCGCGAAGGGAAGGTCCCCACGCCAGGACGTATCTCAACGGGACGTGATTATCTCGCAAGAGCACGGGATCCTGTGCCGCAGATAGACCTGAGTAAGGAATAACACGATCGACGGCCATACTTTTTCTCACCAAGACTGCGGCACACGACAGCACCCTGGCACATGAAAAGGGCGGACAGCAGACCTGGGTTTTGCATCACGTAGGATTCACTCTTCGTACGTAACGCAACGCCTGCGTACTCCCCAGACCGCCGACAAGAGGCCGTGGCCGAGCCTGTGGGCGAAATTTGATTCATCCATTCCCTCGGTACCATTCGTCTGCGGGAACCGAGGCCAGGCGAGACGAGGCGAAGCGACGGAAAGACAAGGGAAGGTACAAGGGACAGGCATCGCAGCGGCAGGCTGCGTATTGGCGTCATATCCGTCAGTCTCTCAGCTTCTTGTCTCCATCCGCTCTCGCCGCTTGGCCACTGAACGAACCTACGGCCGTGACGACGAGAGACAAACGTCTCATCGGCGCGCAAGCAAACATGACTCCAGTCTTCTTCAGCCTGTCCGGATTCCCACTTTGCAAGTTTGCACGAGCGAACGAGTGCACCTGCCAGGACCCGTCAGTTAGTACACCCGTCATTCCATAAACCCCGGCTGAATCTCCACCGGGGAACGACCGCCCGACATCCCGCCGTCTCAAGATTTCAGAAAGGTCCTCGTCCGTCCAGGTTCTAGAAGGACGGGGCCCGCTCCGCGACCCGCGTCTTGACTCTTTCCGTAGCGTCTGCAAAGTACCGGTACCACCTTCAACGCTCTCCGCAGTTAGGTGACGCGAGGCATTACGGATACAAGATACTCACCTGGTTGGACGACTGACTAATTAAGGTCAGGCCAAAGCGAGACAAGAGAGAAAACCACCAGTCGGCGCTGCTGCAGCCAGTTTGTTGCGAATCAACGGCCCGATCCACTCGGGGCGCGCAAAAAGCAAAGAAGAGGGATCAACACAAAACACGTTGTCGTCGAATGAGCGGCCAGGGTGTTGTTGGTGTCACTAGTCACTACCCCCGCCTTCGGTGAGCGCTGGCGGAAGCATCAGCTTGCTCAGCGACCCATACCGCAAATTGAGCGATTGATTGCCTCTGTGCCTCGTTTTACCAGGGGCCTCCTGGTACGCGGGCTTTACGCTTACCGTTTGTCTGCAGAGCAGAATTTTCCGCTTGCAGGCGTTGCCAATTCCTTTCGATTCCTGGCACCCCGAGCCGTCTTGCCGCAGCAGGGGCGACAACCACTGACTTCACAACCACTGACTTTGGAATCTTGTCTGACTAATGGACTGCGGGCTTGCAGTTGTCAGAGAATCCTGTTGGATTTGGTTTATCCGTCATCGAACTACGTCGGGGAGCTACGACACGGCATAGAGCCGGCAGTTTGAGATAGAGACACCTGGACAAAAGAAGGACAGGGACAGGAGTCAGACTAAAGTGCCCCGCGGACAAAGAGCCAAGAGGGGGAAGAAAGACGATTGGAGTGGATTTCTTGACGAGGAGCAAGGGATGGCGGCACCGGGCGTCCCGACGAGCTGGATCGGGGGCTGAGCGAGGCGTTTCTTGGGGTTGTTTCTTTGGTGAGTATGACTTTTGTGGTTTTGAAGAAGACGTGGACGACAATCTATAATCAACCGGAGAAACACGTTCCAAGGAAACCATCGACGCCATCGTGAAGGATTGGCGAGCAACAACAAACAAACGATCGGTGGAGGAGGACCAAACATCTCGAGGCCCCAAACACAGCAGAACAAATAACAACACAAGTGTTAGTGAACTGCCGTCATCACGCTGAGTATGAGTTTTGGCGAAACAGGCTAGTGCGCCGTCCCCTACTTGGCACGGTGCACACCTACGACATCTGGCTGTCATTGTTCAGTCGAGGCCGGTTTTCTATACTCCGACGTGGATGGCCTTGTCGAGGCAAACACACAAGTTGGACAAGACCGGGCTGCAGGACGACACAAACATCTTAACACGGGCCAATTGCAAGCCGGGGAAAAGGAGCTGCGCCGCGGGATCTCGAATTGCGGGCTGCGGAAAGCTTCCTGCACTTCCAGGAACAGTGGGCATCTTGCAACGGGCAGCAACTTCCAGCAAGCAGTAGCACCCGAGCCGTACCCGTCTCAGGTCTATACCTTTACCGTCCAAACGGATTTCCCCTAGGCCTGCCGACGGCCACAGCTCTGGTCCAGTCTTCTGAGACCAGGGCAGAAGGTGACCCGAGGCCGCTGCAAGGTACAACCCTTCCATACGAACGAACCTCTGGTGGGGGGCTTGACCTGCGTTAGCACTAGATTTGGCTGCCGGTCAGAGGTACCTCATGTCGGCTTTCTCTGCATCACCTGGCCAAAGTGCAGCATTAACAACATCAGATTGCTGCGTACAGACCAGACACAGAATCGCGCTTTTTTATGTTTTCTCTTTCAGCCAGGGAGGCAGTGTTTCCCATCCTCCTCCGAACACCAACACCCCGTCTTCTGCCCATCCGTAGCTTACGGTATCCTACCTGACCAACTTTCTTCACCTTCCACCCGCCCGCTTTGTCTTGCCCTGCCTTAGGTCGCGGCGGTGCGGATTGCGCTTCTGCACGATCAGTACGTACCTTGTCTTGCTGCGGTTGGCCTTGGGCGTGGTCAGGCGAAAGTACCTCACCTCGCTGTTACTGTACTTTCCGGTGGACGGGCATGCTAAATTAAAAAAACAAATCCCCCCCTCCCCCCCTTCCCCTCCCATTTTCCTCCCCCCTTCTAATTCCCCCCCCGGTTTCTCCTCTCCAACGGCACGCCCCTCCCCTCCCCCCTGATCATCAC
>JAVHLU010000956.1:0-41617 GCA_036785755.1 Colletotrichum ledebouriae
ATAAAAGTATTTCCTTTATGGAATAAATACTTTAAAAATCTATATAAATTCTAATAATAGCAATAACCTTATATATATATATATATATATTTATAATCCTTAGCTTTATAGCTATAAGTATACAGAAGTTACGCACGGACCACATAGTGATCCGAGCGCGATTTCTGCTTAATAAGCTACTGCTTTGTAGTTACGTTTTAGAATATCTTACTCCTCACTTCGTGAGGGCAGGATTTATAACTTAGAAATAACAACCGTATTATTAATAACATTATTAATAATATCATTAATAATAATATCATTAATACTATCAATTAATTCCAGGAAAAATACCTCCTTATGCTCAAATTTATCAGCTTTCATCACCATATTACTCAGCCTATTAATATCTATTATTCAGGCTGTTTTACCGCCCCTTTTACTACCTATATACCTATTCTTACAATATTAATAATATATAAAAGCTTACTAGAGAGTTTAGTATTAATATAATTAATAAAACCTACTCCTTTTTTAATTACTCTATTATATATAGAGAGTATATTATTAATATAGCCTTTAAGAGGGCTCTTATTAATACCCCTAGAGGGGATACTTATTATTATATTATAGCTAAGTAAGTAGACTTAGTAATAGAAGCTAGATAGGTTATTATATACCCTTTAGAGTAGCCCTTCTTTAAGCAGGTCCTCTATATTATTAAGGTAGAGGTAGCCTAAGCCCCTTAGGGGAATATTAGTAAGTACGGCTTATACTAACTACTTTAATATAGAGAGAGCGTTACTAATAATAGTATAGTAAAGATAGTAATAACTTCTAGCGGATAAAGTAGTAATAGAGGCGGTATTAGTAGCGTAAGTAGTATATAAGAGGAAAAGTTAATAGTTTCGTAGTTTATTAAATAATTAAAAACCACGTTTTTATTAATATAAAGTTAAAGATCGTGAGGCTATTAATAGGTATATATAAGTATAGCTATAGTTAGGAAAGTTATAATCACGTGATCGAAGGCTATATACTATTAGGAGGCGCGGAGTTAGAAGGTCTATTGCACTTAAGTAGGTAAAATCACTATGTAGTAGCTAGAGGCCGAGTTTTATTATTATATAAAGAGCCTAACTTATTAATAAGGTCAATAGCTTATTTATATCTCTATAAGGTATTATTATATTTTACTATAAAGTTATTAATAATAAACTAATTATTTAGGTAGGTATATCTTATCTTTAGAAGGATCTTAACTATTACTAACCTTAATACTATTTTCTTCTTACTTATTATAAAGAGGGCCCCCTATTATTATAATATTAAATAATACTTAAAAAACCGCTTTATATACTACTTAGTTTATACTACTAGGGGTTACTACTTTAACTTCGCTACTATAGGTAAGGGATTTAAGGCCTTATTATTAACTTAGCTATTAGGTTAGGTATTAAAGGGATTAACGTTATTATTATTATTAATAGGCTAGGTACCTAGCTAAGTACTTAGCCTAGGATTATTAGTATAATTACTAGCTATCTTACTATTATCCTTATTAATAAGAAACTTATAAATAACGTTATTATTAAGTAAGCTAGTAATAGCTATCTACTAACTACTACCCCTTACTATAATATCGCTATTACTATCTTATACTAAAGGTTAGGTAATAAAAAGAAGTTTTAGATATTAGCTATATTTATAAGGGGAAGTAGGGTTATTAGTAAGCTCTAGGCCCTTAATAGGGGATATAAGTATTTATTTTACTTATATATAGTACTTTAGCGCTAACCTATACTATAGATCTACCCCCTCGAAGTAGCGAAGTCACCCTTAATTATTTACCCTCTAATTATTTTTGGTAAACTATCACGCCCTTAGAAGTACTGGACTAAAGCATCGTGGGCAGAGGAGGGCACTTGACTCTCGGATGTTCCAAGCTGGAACCTGGGAGGGCTTGGCTGTGGTTGCGACGCTGACCGAGGCTCCGATGATGCATCGAGACGTCTAGGAACACTGCGTACCCCTCTGGTATGCGCCTCGATGGTGACTGACGCGCGCAATCGAGGTCCTTGGCCCCGTTTAATTTATTTTGCTTCGAGACAAGCCAAAGCACGTTACGTTGCCGCTGTCTCGTAGGTCGGTGCGGTGCGGTGCGGTGCGGTGACGTTTGGCATGGATCCTCCCCTTTTGGAATGGGTGACATGTTGCAGTCATTTTGCAGCTTCAGGTTCGTGAGCATCCCCGCCGTTACTTTACCCTACCTAGGTACCTAGGTAGCAGGAGGCCTTCAACTGGACCCGCCCGCAGGGTTCCGAAGGTGCAAATGCACCCCCGTGCTTTTTTGGGTTTATATAACGCAAAGCACTGCTTTTTTGGGCTAAAGCAAGCAAATTTCGCTTACTATAGTAATCTCTATATAAACTGAAATTGATTAGCTCTAAACGAACTCTAAGTTAAGGGCTAGGGCTTCTTCTATATAATAGTTGAGAAAATCCTAAAAAGACTACTTAATATATCACGAATAGCGAATAGGTAAAGGTTAACATACTTCAATTACGCTATATTAAGTGGATTCTGCGTTAAAGAAGGAGAAAGTCTAACTATAGGCTAGCATAGCCCTAGAAGGCTAAAGAGTTACTTAGTAATTATATAACCCGTAAGTTATATAACCTATAAGTTATATAACCTAAAATTCAGGGAGGTCTAACCTAGCGCTATAATATTACCCCCCCCCCCCCCCCCCCTTTACTAGCGTTACTATCTATAGTAACTAATCTATTACTATATAAGTATTCCTCCTTATCTATACTTACGCCGGGGCGTTATTATTATCTATAGTAGCGGGGTCCTTATCTCGCGTAGCAGCTAAGAGCTAAGCTAAAAGGTATTTTAGTAGTCCTGCTACTATTAAATTAGTAATATAGAAGTCCTATAGCGCTATAAGAGTATACTTAAAACTCTTAGCGTTATACTAAATAAGATCGTAGTTATAACCCTTCTAATTAGCGCGATATTATAACTATTTTTAATATAACTAGCTAGTAGTTATATATATAACCTCGTATTCTAGCTTATAATTAAACTTAATAAGGGGTAGTAGGGTTTTAAACTAGCTTAGAAGAGGATTACTAGTAGCTTTCTAGAGCTTACTTAAGTAGAATATAAGGTAGTAATTATATTCTTTTAGTAGGTCTAGTATCTATATCCCCCTAGGCCCTATAGCCTTAATTAGCTATAAGCTATCCTATAGTATTAATAGCTTTAAAGAGTTTTCTTAATACTATCCCTCTATTAATATATAAATAGAGTTATTTATAGCTAAGTTATTAGGTTAGTAGTAGTAATTTATAGTATAGGTATAATATTACTAGGCTATAGCTATATTCCTTTTTATAATATCCTAAACGCTATAGAGGTTTTATACTAACTACTAGGCGTTACCCTAGTTAATCCTTTCCTTAGTTATTAAGAGCTTTTATATATATTATTCCTAGTTAAAACTTATTTATAGTAAGTATCCTCGCTTAATTTTAAATAGTATAAGCCTTATAGTTTTATTTAGTAATATTACTTAAGTAAAGTCTATAGTAGGGAGTATTTCGCTCTAGTTATCCTAAAATTAGTTTATTTATAGATATAAGTATTAAGTTAGATACTAGTTAAGAATTTCTATTTACTTATTAGTTTTAATATAACTTACTATACTTAATTATATAGTTATATTATATATCTTATAGAGCTTATTCTAGAAGTTAGAAGTAAACTAAGGGCCCCTATTAGACGTAATTATAATAGGGAAACCTATATACTAGAAGATATAAGTATAGTATAGCTAGGTAAGGTCCCGTATTATAATAGTCTTATAGTAAGGGAGGGAGACTATTTTCTTAGAGAGGTAGTATATTATAATAAATATATTATTATACCTATAGTAATTAAGTAAGTAGGATATAAAATCTATTATAACGTGCTCCTAAGGGTAGTCTAGTATTAATAGGGGTCTTAACTCGCCTAGAGGCTTATCTCTTAGCTTCTATACTTAGTAGTAGGTATAGTAGTTATAAATATACTACTTAATATTAGTAGTTAAGTAGGGCTAGTAGTAGTATTCCTTTAGGAGTTTAATAGTCTTATTTTAACCTAGGTATACTATAAGCTTCTAAATATAAGCTTTATAAATTAACTTTATATATAAGTCTTCTTCCTTTAGTATTATAAGCTTCCTATTTATAATTAGGAGCCCTTCTTATATTCTCTAGCGTTCTTCTTTAATAGCTATAAGTACTTTTAGTAGCTAGAGTAATAATATATTAGGTTTATAGTTTAACTAAAGGATATGCTTAACTAGGAGGTAACCTTTTAACTTATCCTCTAGCTCTAAAGTATTAATAATTACTATAGGGCGACTTAGAGTAGATTTAAGTAATTAATATAGTTTACTTATTACCTCTAGGGATAAGTAAGTAGGTAGTAGTAATACCTAGGTATAGTTAGACTTATAAATAGCTTATTATATTTAAAGGTCTTTATTCTTCTATAAGAGGATATTAGCTAGTACGTTTTTACGCCCTAGGTAGTACTAGATATAGAAGTTAAAGCTAGCTAAGATACCTAACTAGTAGGCTTAGTAGATATTTAAGAGCTACTTAGTTATAAAGTAGAGTAGTAATTAGTAGTCTATAATAACCTTAAAACGCTAGGTAGCTATAGAGAGTTTAGCCTTCTACTCCTCTAGCGCTAGAATAATTATTATTATCTTATAGTTATAGATAGGGTAGTTTATCTCTATTAGTAATATTATCTTTAAGAAATAAGCTATAAGGTACTATAAGCTATTATTAGTTTATTATTAGAGGAGGGTAGTAGTATAAACTAATTTAGAGGTATCTATTTTAACTTAGGTAGGTAGTTTAGGCTTCTAGTAATATAGGATAGGGGCTAATATTAGGGCCTCTTTTAGTATTATAAATACTACTATATAGTTGCTATTAAAGTTAAATTAGGCGCCTTTAGCTATAAGTTTAATAAGCAGCCTAGCAATCTTCTTATAATTCGTAACGAATTAGTAGTAGAAGTTATAGAACCCTAAGAAGGACTAAACGCTACGCACTATAGTTAGTAGCTACTAGTCCCTTACTATAGAAACCTTTTTAAGGTTAGGGCTAATCCCTTTAGTTATAATAATAAACCTAAAGTAGCGCGTTATAGTTATACTAAATTCGCACTTCTTAATATTAGCCTAAAGCCCTGCTTAGCATAGCTAATTAAGGACCTTTCTAATATATTCTTTATACTAGAGGGGGTCCTCCGAGTAAACTAGGATATTATCTATATACGCTATATAGAAGTTATCTAGGTATTCTATAAGTATATTATTTATATACTATTAGTATATCGCTAGGCTATTATAGAGCCTAAAGGGTAGAACCTTATACTTATAGGAGCTATAGTAGGTATAGAATATTATTAAGTCCTCTAAGTCGGGGTAGATATAGATTTAGTAAAACACCTAGTAGATATTAATCTTTATAAATAACCTAGCTTAGCTAATTTGACTTAGCGTTTTATTAATTAAGGGTAGTAAGTACTAATCCTTCTTAGTAAATCTATTTAGCTTTTAAAAGTTAATATAAAACCTAAAGTATCTATTAGCTTTTTAAATAAATAGCGTTAGGGATATAAATAGAGTATTACTTAGTACTATAAAGCCCTTTTTTAAATTCTTAAGGAGATATTATTAAGTAACCTCGAGTTCTAGTAAGGATTACTTATATAATAAGTAGAAAGTTAGCTACTCTTTTATACTAAGCTCTAGTTTAATCTAGTAGTTATAAGAATAATAAGGAGGTAAGGTATTACTAGCTATCTTACTAAAGCAGTCCCTCTAGCTCTAAAGATAGGGGGGGAGTCTCTCCTTAATTAGTTATTAATTTTTAGCTTTATTAACCTCTAGTAGGCTAATACCTCATTCTTCTTCCTCTTGCTTATTTATAATTATTAGATTAAGCTTATATAGCGATATAAAGCCTAATTTAATATTAGTATATCTTAGGTTCCTCTCGAACCCTATAGCGCTAATAAGCGCTATATTAAGATTCCTCTTTACTTATTAGGCCTTAGGGGTAAGGGGTTTAAGTTTCTAATACTATATAGGCTAGGTCTAATCTATAGTTAACGCTCCCTTTAATGCTATATTTATCTTCTATAAGTTATTATTATATCCTAAGTCCCTAGGCGCGCTACTTTATTATAGAATTTCTATAAGGGCTTTTATCTTATTTACTATAGCTTTCTAAGCGTTATATAGCTATTCCTTAGCTTTAAATATAGCTTAGTAGCGTTTAGTATTAAGTTAATACTCTATATTAAGTTTAATAGGTTAGAGGAGGTCCTTAGCGTTTTATATAATTATTTAGGGGAGGTCCTAAGCTATAGGGGTATTACTTAGCTAATATAAGCGCTAATAGTATATATCTACGCTAATATTATAGTAATTAAACTATAAGTAGCTAAGAATAAGATTATATCTCCCTATATTAAGTTAGAGGAGGGGTATTTATATTAATTCTTAGCGGTCTATTTATATATAAGTTATTTATACCTTAGTTATAGTATCTAATAGCTCTCTATTAAAACTAGTAGCTAGGATAGGGTATTATAGCTTATTATATTAAGCGTAGTAAAAATCCCTTAATAAGGGGGTTATATAAGTATTTATAAAAGTATAGCTATTTACTCTAGTATTAAGAAAGGCCTTAAGGCGAATACTATATCTATTATAAACTAGGATTAACTCTTTCTCTAGTAGCTTACTACTAACTAGTTATTATAAGTTAATAAATACTATTACTAATTACTAATCTCTTTAGGTCTCCCCTAATAAGGAGTTTATTTTTACTAGGAGCTCTAGTTTTCTACTAGCTCTAGGTTACTACTAATAGCTTTAGTAGGCTTAGTAATACTTATAGTAGCTCTAGCCCTCTTATAGGGGTAATCCCGCGAGGTATAGCTAGTATTACTATAGATAAAGCAGGCGCCCTAGTTATAGAGCTTCTTATATAAAGCCTTAGGGATATAGCCCTAGTTAGTATAAGCTTAAGTATAAGAGTTCCCTTTACTAGAAGGTTTAGCGTAGGCTACTAGGGCGGGGCCTCGTATAGTAGTTTAGTTAGCTAAATAGATATTAGGAGGCGCTATAATATAAGTTATAATATAGACCTAGGTAGTATAGTCCTTGAAGTTAAGGGTACTATTTATATAATAAATAGAGCACTAGTTCTAGAGGGAAGTAAGTAGCTTCTTATAGAACTTCTAGCGCTACTAAGATTCTAGAAGCTTAGCTTTATAAATAAGTTTAGTAAAAATTACTCGCTTAATTTAAATATCCTTAAATAAGATAGTAAGAGTATTAAGCTTTATCTAAGCCTTATTATACTAAACTAGGTTTATAAAAATACTTTTTAGCTCTTTAATAAGCTATTCTACTATAATAATTTAAAAGGGGTTACCTAAGAGGAGAGGGGATAGAACGTTATAAGTAGTTCCTTTAAAGCGCGAGAGTATATACTTAAAGTATTAGGATTTACTATAATACTCCCTACTATTAAGATATATCTTAATATAAAAAAGCTAGGTATTAAACTTTAGGTACTTAGGATTAGTACCCTTAGTACTTATAAAGATAGGGACTTTAGGTATCTTAGTAGAGTAGGTACTACTATAGCTAGTAGTTAATATAAATAAGCTAGAGCGGACCTAACTCTCAAGGTATATTATTTAATTAAGGATTACCTAAAGCGTAGTGCTATAGTTACTAGAGGGAGGATTTATAGGGGGGGGCGTAGTAATTATATTATATTTAAAGTACTAAAGTAGAGCTTTATTAGTATCCCTTACCTTATTATACTCCTCTATAATAATAGTAGCGTCGTATTAGGCCTAATTATACTCCTCTTAATAATACTTAAGTATAGCGGATTACTTAGCGTTATTAATAGTAGCGTAGGTATTCTCTAAGCGTTTATAGAGCTCTTAATTTTTATATTCTAGGTATAGAGCTATATTATATAATATATAAAGGTTATTACTAATAGTAATATATCTAGTATATAAGGCTTAGGACTTAATACCTTAAGTCGCCCTTTTTATAAGCTAGTCTTAAATCTAAATAAGGGTTAAGTCGGGGTTATTTTAAAATAGCTATATTATATTATTAAGAATAAGGGTAATCTTCTAGCCCTTACCTAAGTAATTATAGTTAATTATAAGGAGGTTAGGGAACTTCTATAGCTTAGTAATAGCGCTCTAGGCTAAGCTCTCGTATCCCTCTATATTAAGGTCTATAAATAAGCCTTTAATAGGCTACTTATATATAGGCTTATTTAGGTTAAAAACCTTTAGGTTCTTATATAAGGGAGTATTATAATTAAGTAGTATAGTATAGTAGCGTTAAAGGGTTTTAATATAAGGCTCTAGGAGCCTTCTAGTATTAAGCGTAAGCGTAGTCGCAGCCTTCTAGCTATAGCTAGCTAGTTATAACTCGTTTAGTATATTAATAATAAAGTAGAGGGGGGGTATTAATTAATTTTAAGTTAGTTAGTTAGTATAAACTAGTTAGCTTAGCGCTTAATTAGGTGCTATACTTATATTAGTTAATTAATAAGGTTAGGGTAGTAGTTAGCTAAGATATTATACTTCTATCTCTAGAGAATAGATAGATAAACGTAGAATAGTATTATAAATAGCGAATAGGTAAAGGTTAATATACTTTAATTATACTATATTAAGTAGATTCTATATTAAAGAAGGAGAAAGTCTAACTATAGGCTAGCGTAGCCCCGGAAGGCTAAAGAGTCGCTTAGTAATTATATAACCTATAAGTCACATAACCTATAAGTTATATAACCTGAAATTTAGGGAGGTCCAACCCAGCGCTATAATAAATAATAGCAGATTTAAGGCCTCGTGAAGCTATTGTAATATTAGTAGCGATAATATTAGAAATAGAATTAGATTTTATCTAATCCTATCCTTAAAGCCCTATATCTCTATAAACATAAGAGGTATAAGAAAATAAAAAATATATTTAAAATCCTAACTATATTATATATGGAATAGTATATAGTATAATACTTTATACTAAGAGCTTATACTTTTATTTAGGATAATAAAATAAAATTAAACCTTAAGGTTTAATTAAATCTAATAAGATTTAACTAAATAGGTTTAAGATATTAATCTAATATATAAGGTTTAAACTAGCTAAACCTAGTTATAATAAGCTTAAACTAGCTATATTATATTTTATTACTACTTCTAAAGCTTCTAGAGTATTAACTATATATACTTACTTTCTTTCCTAGCTTTTCTATACTTTAGAAAAGGGATAATACTTTAATATATTTACCTATTTAAATCTTAATTTCCCTTTGAAATATTATATCGTGCTTATAGGTTATAAGCCTAGCTCTAGCTAAGTATTCCCTACCTTATATTATAAGGGATATACTAAGGAGAAATACTATAAGAAATACTAAGAAATACCGAGAGAAATACTAAGAGAAATTTAAGAAGCCCCTAAATAATATTTAAATAATCCCCTCTTAAAATACTTACCTATTTAAAGAAAATCCTACCTATTTATTTAAATAATACCCTCTTAATCCTCTTAAATAAAACCTATTCTATAAGTTATATAAGTCTATTTTAAATAAGAAGAATAAGAAAGAGGAGAAATACTTCTATTAATACCTTATTTAGCTATTTTATTTAGCTAAGTATTAATACCTCTTTTACCTAGTCTATCTAGCTAGGTATTAATACCTTAAGAATTTATTCTTTAAGGATTTACGTAAGGATTTATTCTTTAAGAATTTACTTAAGAATTTATTCTTTAAGGATTTACTTAAGGATTTATTTCTTAATACCTTAAGGATATATTCCTTACTACCTTAAGAATTTATTCCTTTATACTCTAGGGACTTATTCCCTAATATCCGAGGGATTTAGTCTCTAATAACTAAGGGTTTATTCCCTATTACCTTAGAGATATATCTCTTGAGTTCGGAATTACGCCGCAGCCCCTTTGCAAAAAGACTATAATAAATTCACCTAGTTCGTAAGTATAATTTAGGAAATACTATATAGGTATTTTAATTTATACCCTCTACTAGTTAAAGAAAATAATATAGGAACCCTATATATTCCTACTACTTATAAGCAAACCCTCGCATAAAGTTAGATATACGCTACACTAGGGCTAATTATATTAGAGCTAAACGGGCTACTAAGGCTCTCATAGCAACGCCCTCGCTAAACCTTCTAGTAAGGTGCTACGAAAGCCACTATATAAGATAACTCCTTAACCTAAAAGCTAAGCTATAAAGCTAAGCTATAAAGCTAAGCTATAAAGCTAAGCTATAAAGCTAAGCTATAAAGCTAAGCTATAAAGCAGGCTATAAAGCAAGGCTATAAAGTAAGGCTATAAAGCAAGGCTATAAAGCAAGGCTATAAAGCAAGGCTATAAAGCAAGGCTATAAAGCAAGGCTATAAAGCAAGGCTATAAAGCAAGGCTATAAAGTAAAGCTATAAAAGTAATACTTAAAAGCTATAAATTACTCTTTATAAAAAGTATTAAATATAACTATTAAGCTTATTTTCTCCTCTAAAAAGGGTTTTTAAGCTATATATATATACGAACTAAGTTTATTTTTCCTATAAGGTTTTTAAACTAGTTATAACTAAGGTTTATTTATTTCTTATTCTATTTCTAAACTATAAGGTATTATATATATACCTATAGTAAATATATATATACCTTAAGGGGGTATATTAGAAATAGAATTAGATTTTATCTAATCCTATTCTTAAAGCCCTATATCTCTATGAATATAAGAGGTATAAGAAAGTAAAGGATATATTTAAAATCCTAACTATATTATATATTAAATAGTATATAGTATAATACTCTATACTAAGGGCTTATACTTTTATCTAGGATAATAAGATAAAATTAAACCTTAAGGTTTAATTAAATCTAATAAGATTTAACTAAATAGGTTTAAGATATTAATCTAATATATAAGGTTTAAATTAGCTAAACCTAGTTATAATAAGCTTAAACTAGCTAGCTATATTATACTTTATTACTACTTCTAGAACTTCTAGAGTATTAACTATATATACCTACTTTCTTTCCTAGCTTTTCTATACTTTAAAAAAGGGATAATAATTTAATATATTTACCTATTTAAATCTTAATTTCCCTTTGAAATATCACGTCGTGCTTATAGATAATAATAATATAATAGGTATTATAAGAGGAAAAAAAGAGCCTAAAAGTTAGCCTAATTGCGATTATTAGGTTAGGTTAGCCTTACGCTAGCTTAATTAGGTAAGGTAGCAAGCAGTGCCCCACTTTTCCTGCTTTTTTTTTTTGGCTAATATAAACGCACTGCTTTTTTCGGAAAAAGCAGAAAATTCGGAACACTACCCGCCCGGTCCCGGTCCCATCCGGCACAGGTTCGGCGGGCGAAAAGTTTTGGCCGATTGGCTGTGACGTCGGGTTCTGCAGGTCTCACGCGAAAGTGAGGTGCCTCGAGAGCCGTTTTGACTTTGCGGATGCTAGACTTGCCTTACTTCGTATCGCACCGTACCAAGGGTATCAGGTAGCCGTCCCTCTAATGTACAAGGTCTTGCATTAGGGACATGTCTCCTCACTGTCGAGACCTTTCGAGACGGGACGAAGCGAGGGCCAAGGCACTCACCAAAGAACATCGGATCTTTGTTTAAGAAAAACAAACAACCTGGAAGTTTCTGTTTCGTTCAGACCGCAGGAATTTCCTTCATGGAAAGGGACAGATAAAATATTGCGCAATTATGGATTTTTTGCAAAGGGCCTTTCTCGCCAGGACCTAGAGCAAGGTAAATGATTGTTGTCAGGGGGGGACCTGTCGTTTCTTGCGACCATGTCCCGGACATGTTTTCTACGGTCTAAACAAACGCAGTGGAGGCTCAGCAAGGACATGCCGCGATATTGTAAATTGAGGTCAAATTTTTGTTCTTTCTTTTAGCTGATCGATGTTTGTCAATATTAACATAGCAGGGCTGCCTCCATCGGACGAAACGGAGTTGACCCCAAGCCCATCCAGATCCGTCGAGTCCAGCGAGCGAGTTGTCCGCGAAAGGGAAGTGTACCTAAGCTCGGGCAAGGCCTTTACAACGGGTGAATTGTCAAAAGACCCAAGTCGCCTTAGTCTTAGGTGCCGTTGTGGAAGTCAAAACCATTCTGCGCCTTCATCCTTTGTGTAGTTTTTTTGAGCGAAGTCAACAGGCTTTGGAACAACAGTGATTGAATGGGTAAGTTGCTAAAATCTCCATTGAAATCGACTGTCAGCCGGGCTGGTCCCCAGCGGCTGCACTCCCCTCTTTTCCGAGACGCCGGACCAAGGTACTTGCCTCCCGTACTGTGCCGTCATTCCTACTCCTTTTCACTCCCCCTCCCTCTCCCCGCCCGTCTACCAGGCGGCCCAACGACCTTAACCACCCGGCCACGATCCGTACCTTGCACACAACGTCCAATCTTGCAGGGCCCTCGACGACTCGTCTGGCTCCGGCTGCTTTGCCATGTAGACCGAATTGAGCCCCATCTAGACAGAGTTAATGGCCCCTGCACCTTCCATAAGTTCTCATTTTTCTTAAGGCACCTGTGACCTTACCTATCTACCCAGTTGGTATAGGTAATCCCACTTGCCAGTCCCAGTCGCCGTCTCAGCTCACCACCCTAGGCTCCTTCCTCCAGGTGTCTACAAACCTCACACTATCTACCCACCTTCCATACCCCAGTTACCATTGACTGAGCACTTTGGTTCTGCCTCAGGTACGCAACGAGAAATGGAAGGCACAGCTGAGATCTGCGTCTAGTTAGCGTTTGATAGCAGGATTCCTTGAGCCTGCCTTCCATTCTACCTACCTTAGTTTTTGTTGCGACTGCCCTCTTTACTATCTATCTTGATACTGCAATTTGAGGTACCTTAGGGTAATTCATATTCTTCTCCCCCTTGGTATCTGGATAAACGAAGATGCGGATAATTGTGTGAAATAGTTAATAGGTGGAAAACATTCTGTATCCATATCTAACCTTCAGGAAGGCGCTCACCTCCTGCCATTCCTTCCTGCCTGCTGCTCTCACATTTTCTCACTAGCTCATGCCCAGTTCTCAAGCTATACACTCCAGGCCGCCTCCTTTGCTTGCTCAATTCACTACGCTTACGCCCACTAAAATGGGACACACCTCTCACCCTTTACCCCCATTGACCATCTCAATTTCACACCTCCATCTCTCTTCTCTGCTTCGCTCTTGCCCTTCGCGTGAGTGAGCAACTGCAAAAGGTGTGTGCGTTCTGGTGCGCCCCTACGCCTCTCCCTACCTTCACCTTGAATCGCCAACTTTCGCTCTTGCCATCCCATCTCGCTGCGTCCGATTCAACGACACCAACTGATCAACACTGGGGACAAAAAAAAACAACAACAGACACCCTTGGGGGGGGGGAAAAAAAGGGACTGAAAACTTACTTTCCACCAAGCCTTCCGGATCTCGTCTCGACTGCAGCAAAATACCTTATCCAATCTCTCCATAAACCAACCCCCCACAGAGCAAAAGTCGCACCACGGTTACTCCTGCGGCGACCGCCCATCCTTGCGTTAAGATTTGCTGTCGATAGGCCCTGGACACTGCCAACGCTCGCCAACCAGGGACTGCCCATCGTCTCTCCAAACTGTCGCCGCCCACTCAGCTTGCAGGCCAACACATCAATGCTTCCCAACCCAAACATCCCACACAGCCTGCATGGGTTTATGGGAATTCTGACGAGCCAATCCACCCGATACGCCTGACTGATGTTCAGGCCACAATGGAAGCTGGCAGTCCAGACGAGGAGGACCGCCTGGCCGCCGTCCTGCAACTTCAGCAACAGCATCCAGGCCGGCACCACCACCACCACCAGCCTCAACAAACAACCCACTTCACGCACCAGCTTCATCGCCAACCTAACTTCGACTCCGGCTACGACTATCGCGAGCCCGACATCGAAACCGACGACGACTTCGACCCCTACCGCCACTCTGACGAACATTCATCACGCCGTAATCACAACTACCTCCCTACGAGCCCCGTAACGAACGCCTTTCACCTGCAAAGCCAAACCTTGGATGCCTCTGCCGCCATTACGGCTGGGGCTTTCGTCGGAGACGGTCATGCTCACGGCATTGTAAACCCGGATGATTTCTACAAAAGTTATCGAGGCGTGCAGTCGTCAAATCATCACCAACGGACATCTTCATCAGACAACGACTACATGGCGACCTCAGTCTCCCGAGCCCGCGATAACCCGTCCGTGCGGTCAAATGGCAATGGCACCAACCCCAAGCACCCGCCTGCGCCAGCAGCCCGAGCTGCCTTGCGTCCCTCGCAGCGATCTGCCTCTGCCCCAGTCGAGCCCGCCGCCGCCGCAGCACCGAGGTCGAACACGAACCGAAAACCGAGTGTCAAGGACTTGACCAAGAGATTCGACCAGCAGTCTTCTTCCACCGCAGGACCCCGGATTCCTGTTCGAGGTGTTCCACTACGGCCGAGCAGAACTGCGACGAATGACAAGCCGGCGCCCGGTGGGAATGGTTCAACATTGTACTCTGCATTGAGGACTTCAACGAATCGGGAACTGACGTCGGACGCCAGTCGAGGGACTACTGCCCGAGGCACCCAGCGCACAAAATTCGTCGCTGAGGATCAACTATCAAACAACTCACAATCATTCGCTAGCCGGATTGCGAAACCGCGAAACTCGCCGACGCTCTCGGGCAATCCGCAGGCGTCGAAATCGATGACGAACCTTCAGCAAAAATCGCCGACGTTGTCGCCATCTTCCCCGCGGGCGCCAGGCCTTTTGTTTGGCGAGATTCTTCCAGATCAGCGCGACACTTCAACCGCAGGTTTTGGAATCGAAGGGTCCGGGTCGCGTCCGCGTAGGACGTCCGAGTCGAGTATTCACGTGTCCAGGCTACATCAACGCACAAAATCCGATCCGGATCTCGAGCCTTCCTCTCCTACTGATTGGTACCGCACCGCGGCCACACAACCCACCGGCACAATAGGTCGCTCTGCGCAAAATACAAGAAGTCATGTTCGGGCGCACAGCGATGTTGCTACTTCTAAAACCGGCTCTCCAATGGTACGCAAGGCGTTGCCGTCGCGTCCAACCCCAGAAGCCCTGCAAGCTGACAGGGCTGCGTCACCTTCTTCGCGCCTCCCTGTCTCAGTCCGAAAACTAAACACCTCGAGCGATTCTACGAGTCAGCCCTCCACCGGAGAAAGTTCGAGGGCCAATTCCCCACCAACCTTCAAGCACCCGCCTCCTGCGAGCAAGACAACGAGAACGACGACGCCGGTCACTCGCGCCAAGACGCCTGCTCGGGCGAAAACACCGACGCAAGCGACGCCAGGCCGCAAGCCTGCTCCACGCGGTCTGATTACCCCGAGCAATAGCACCCGTCTTACTGCATACGTGGCAGCCCCGCCGCCCAAGCTCTCGCCTCCTCTGCGCAGTTCTCGTCCCAGGCAATCTGTATCGACAGCAACTACAGCAAGTTCCCGCATGAAGGCTGTCGAAAGGGCAAGATCGCCGCACAAGAATGCGCACAAGCAATCCTCGAAGACGGATGAGTCCACGACTAGACGGCGTAGGATATCCAGCGGACCGATCGATTTTGAGCAACGACGGGAGCATATTCGACTCGCGTATACTAAGTCTATCCGCGACAGTCAGGCGCGTGATGCTAAAAAAGCTGCTAAGCGCAGAAAGGAGCAACTTGAGGCCGCTGCGAAGGAGAAAGAACGAATGCCCCCGGTGCCTGCGGTTGTTCAAGATTCTTCGCAGGCCAAGGAACAGGTAGGCTCTGAGAAGCCGCTCGAGACGAAGGAGCCACCAGTGGACGCAAGCGCGGACGCTTTTCAGGAAACCACGGCGGATGTCTCTGAGAACGCCGTCAAGGAATCTGACTTGCCGGAGCAGCCGGCTCAGGCCTTAACAATCTCGACAGCAGTCCCACCCGTTGTCTCCATCGCACCGCCCCCCTCACTTTCTGTTGACTCTCCGACGCTGGGTATACCGGGTAGTTTCCCCGCTCTCAGCCCGCCCATTGAGAGGGAAGAAATTCCTCAGTCTGCCGTCTCAACAGCTACCGAAACGACGGAATTCGACATTGAGCCACAGACCCTTCCGCCTCTTGAGCTGGAACCGACGCTTCCGCCAACCGGCTTAGGGCTGACGATTGTTCAGGCTGATGGGAATCACGAGCAAGCTCAGATTGAGGAAGTGCGACTACCAACGCCTGAGAAAGCCGAATACCAATATCCATTTGACGAGGAAACGGTTGCCGACGACACGGTGTCTATCAAGATCTCTCTAGATCCTACGTCCCCTCAGCAGTTGCCAGAGCCTACCCCGACGAGAAGTGAATTTGACGATCCGTCTGTTCCCGGCGCATTCACAAGCTCTCGCCCAATCTCCGAAGATTATCAGCCGGCGCGTTTCTCAAGCCCTCCGTACGAAACAACGGTCAAAATCTTACGTCGGGAGTCCGAGTATGACTCGCCGCGCCAAGAAACCATTCCTTTCCCAAGGATGGAATCGTACGATGATATCGACAGCCAGAGTCAACTTGACGAGGCGGATGAATCTGTCTGCGAGGTGTCGTACTTTCCGGAGCACATCGAGAAGGAACTTGGAACAGCCTCGAGCGATACGCTTGAGAGGCCGGAAGATTTCTACAACGATCACCAAAAAGACGTTGATTCTTCGCAGCGAGCATCAACCTGCGAGTCGTCCGACGCGCAAGATGATCCTCACAAAACGAGCCTCGAAAGTCAACAAACACCCGACACTTCCCACAGCTTGATGGTCCCTTCGATTCACCCATCCATGAATCGGGCAAGCCAGCAATCCGCATGGACAGACTTATCGGTTGATAGCAACGAACCTCCTGACCATCGGATCTCAGCTTTCAACGATGTCCTGCCGATGCCGAAGCCGCCATATCTGTCCGACTCCATGTATGCCTCAGGCTCTAGCAGGGACTCATCCGCTCGTCAAAGCGAACATTACGGCTCCGACCTTTTTCCTTTGAACGCCGGGATCGCTCTGCCCACAGAGGAGATTGGCGAAGTTCGTGACAATGCTGACGTTAAGCCGTCAGATCGTGCTCACATTCACCAACTGCCTGAGCTGGACACCGGTGAAGGTTTCTCTGTTCCCTACCCGGATGCCACTTATCCATGGCCTCAGAAAGAACGGAAGTCTGTGCCACGCCCAGAACACGAGCCGCCTCCAGTGCCAGCGACCAATTCAGGATACGAAGGGCGACGGACGGCAGTTAGCAGCTACTACGCCGACACTATTCCCGGCAACACCATCGTCGGATCTCGACGTCCAAGCGAGGATGTATCACGTCCTGTGTCAACGACACATTCTATCGGCAATATGTCGATCGAGACCAGAGATCAACTGCTCGGCGGCCAAACTCCAGTAGATTCTGTAGCAACGCCTCTTCGGGAGAAAGAAGGCCCTACAGGAAAGGAGAGGCATCGTCTCGTACAACGTCGCAATGTCATTAAGGAGCTCATCGATACTGAAATGGTGTTCGTGAGAGACATGAACATCGTGGAAGAAATCTACAAGGGTACTGCTGAGGCCTGTCCGAGACTCGACGACCAGACTATCAAGCTCATTTTCCGAAACACCGATGAAATCATCAGTTTCCATACTCTGTTCTTGACACAGCTTAAGGACGCTGTAGCGTCAGTTTATGTCCCTCATGGGCGTCGCTCGCCGCTACCGAAAGAAGACCCGGTACCCCCCGACCAGACAGCAAACCCAGCAGCTAGCTCCACCGCCCCTGAATTGGACGACGATAAAGACCGAGCCACAGCGATCGGACCTGTGTTCAAGAAGTATATTGAGCAGATGAGAATGGCGCATGAAGGATTCCTAAGGAACAGCGACCACGCAGCAAAGCGTTTGATTCAGATTCAGCAAGACCCTACCGTGAAGGTCTGGTTGAACGAGTGCAATGAAGTGGCTAAGGACCTCACTGCGGCCTGGGACTTGGACTCCCTTCTTATAAAGCCGATGCAGCGCATCACGAAGTATCCAACTCTAATTATGACTCTCCTCCAACACACTCCTCAGGACCATCCCGACCGAGCGGAGCTGATTTCGGCCAAGGAGGTTTTGGAGTTGGCTATCATCGAGATCAACAAGACGAAGAAAAACTTCGAGCTCGTCGGTCAGATTGTTGGTCGCAAGAGGAAGGAGTCAGATGTCAAGGCCGGTTTCGCTCGAGCCTTCGGCAAGAGAGTAGACAAGTTGCAGGCCGCCAGCTCAAGAATACCCGAGGACGTTGATTACGCCAAGTATCATGAGAAATTCGGTGATGACTACCTTCGACTTCAGGTCGTTCTCAGAGATGTGGAGTTCTATACCCGACAGGTCAGCGCCTATGTCCATGAGTTTTTGCAATACTTGTCCTCCATGGAGCTCGTCATGAGGCTTCAACCGGGTAGCTACCCTGAGTTGGAGAGCAAATGGGTACAATTCAACGTGTCCATGAGGGACATTGAGAAGGTTGCACTGGAGGAGCATGTGAGTAATCCATGAGTAGACGTCCACTTTTTGGTTTGTTGCGTATACTAACTGCATACAGCTTCAACAAGTCCGAAAACATGTCATCGAACCTTTCGAGCATGTTATCAAGGCATATGGAAACCCTTCATTGGCCATGAAAAAGCGAGCGAAGCGCCGCTTAGACTACGAAAGATCAGAGCAGCTCAAAAAAGGGGGGAAAACGGTAGACGCTAGACTTAAGGAGTTGGTGGAACAGTATGACGCCCTTAACGAAACGCTGAAGAAGGAGTTGCCGCAGTTATCTGCCCTGACTGAGAAGGTTGGCAACATCTGCCTTGGTAACTTTGTCAACATTCAGGCAAACTGGTACTCGATTTGGGTCGAGAAGATCAAGAAGGTCACTGGAGAGATGGGTTCTCCACCTGAGGTGCCTGACATTGTCGCTCAGTTCCAGCGTGACTACAAGTACGCACAGGAAATGTTCACCAACATTGGAATCCTGAATCCAGCATACAAGGGCAGAACATCGCAGTCAACGACCGCCAGCACAGATGATGTTACTCTCTCATCGAAACTGCGATCCCGGCCCACTGAATTTTCTCCGCGGGGAAGAGGCTTGTCAGTAAATGGTGATCATGCGCCAATGTTACCAACACCGGACTTCGCCAAGCGCCATAGCGGCCAGTTTACTCTCTCCCCATCAACTGCACCACTTAGCCCGCACCAGTTCTACTATCGAGACTATTATGCTGGTGCCAATGGTCAGCGTCCGTCAGTAGCTGCATCACCTGTGGCAGGAGACCAATCGCCTGCACCGCGTGCTAATGGTCCTTTCTCATTGACTCGCCCAGGAACTGGCAAGAGCCACGATTCAAATGGCTTTCCCCGACAGAGCTCTGAGTCTACAATGCAGGCTCGAAGAGACTCTAACCCTTCACACCAACCCCAGCATTCAGGTGGTGAATCAAGACGGTTCTCGGACCTGTTCCACTCTGCTCTGCCAATGCCTGATGGCACAGACGAGGGCCAAAGATCTTCAAGGGCGTCATCTCGTGAGCGGACACCAGCCAACAATGGGTATAACGTGCTCTGGCTGGCAGCATCATTGTTCGAGTTCAACATTGAGACTACAAAGCATGAGGCTGGGTACCCGTACCTCACGTACCAAGCTGGAGAGGTAAATAGTCTGGTGCATACGTCCACTCTACAGGAAGCTAACTTTTCTTCCTAGATCTTTGATGTGATTGCCGAGAAGGGCGAGTTATGGCTTGCGAAGAACCAAGATGACCCTGACGACCAAGTTGGTTGGATTTGGTCAAAGCACTTTGCAAAATTGGCGGATTCATAGAGCCTTTGCATTTGCACAGCCGGCGTTTTCAAAAGTCCATTGACGATTAGTCTTCTTTTCATACCAGCAAGCTAAGGTCTGTGTGCAGTCAGGCACATGCCCGCTGACAGATGCTTGTGTGCTTAAGGCCATTGAGCTAGGGCTGCTTTGTCCCACATCGCATGTATTGTTGCTCATGGAAGAAGCAAAAGATGCCTCCAATAGGTTCATTTCTCGAGGTGGAGGGAGGGTTCTGGGCTTGTCCTCTCAGGGTCAAGGCGAGAGGTTACCCCTAACGTGTACAGTTTACCAGCTCTTTTTCTGCTTTTTTTCACCTGATTGTTGCTTGAGATGGAAACGACATGGCGTTTGATACAGGCGACATAATGAGGTCTTGAGGGATGGTATGCCACCATGTCAGCTGATAATTGTCACTGACGGCTTCTCATGAAGAAGGAAAGGGCCAGCAATGAAAACTTTGGGAGCGTTGAGCGTTGTTAGTCGTAGCCCGGATAGGGAGGGCGTGTCAGGCGTTGGAAGTCTTGCAGTCGGACTGCAGACATCATTTTGTAGGTCTCTTTTTTTCAATATCCAATGGATGATATTTCGGAACTGGACTTGTTATATGAGCATGTGTGACATTTGTCGGCGTGAAACATCCAAGCAGCTTCCAGTACGCCACTATTGTCGTAATGGTAGCGTTCTTATGAAGGCGCACCAGTCGGCTTTGTTGTGCGATGTTGTTTGATGACTCAAGGGTGGTGCTGCTTGCTGAACAGCCTCTTGATGGGTGGCGCAGCCTATTGTGTCGCCCTTGCGTTACAATACTGAACAGAACAGGAACTAGTCGGCATAACATCCAAAACCTGCAGGAGGCTGAGAAATATCCCGGAGGACCGACCATGTTCAGCAGCACACATATACGATACTTTCACACGGGAAGATATGTTGCAAGCAAAAGCGTGGTGCTCGCGACGCAAATCGACGGGGCTGTGGTTCATCCAAGGCTCAATCGCCTATTATCTTGCGCAGATCTGCAGCCCATGCCAAGCATGTCATGTGTCCAACTGGGATTGGTAACGAACAATCCCATAGTTCAAAGAGATTCGAATCCTCCCTGGCGCGGTGGCCGTGTAAGTGGCCGCTGCTTCATCCGTTCCGCTGCCTTTCAGGAGGGTCGGATCATTCACATGCAAGATGCTGCTCTAGCACCCAGCTACTTCTGCAAGCTGAAAAGAATATGAGAGGTATTGCAAAACTTTGTACACAGCGCTTTATTAACAAGATTGTGAGTCAAATGGAATCATACTTTGATTTTATATTTGTAATTGACCAAGTGTAAATATTCCAACGGAGACGCTCGTTTGAACGTTTTGCGCGGCAGAAGCAGTCTTCGCCTTTGGGGAGGGGGAGGAGCGGAAACCTCCACAACCCCGGGACGGGAACTGACGCAGAAACGTAGGGAAAAGCTTTCTTCACGCAAGTATATCTGAGTGACTTGCTGCTGGCAAGGTCTAGGTTGGCCGCATTCGTATATGCACCGCAGTAGACGATCTCTACCGGCCGAGTCGAGAGGAAATATGGACCCGGATGCGATGACAGCTAACTGCCTCATTGAGTGAGTGTCTGCGGCAGTGCTCCGTTTCTCAAATCGAGTGAAGCCATCTGGCACATCGATCCTGCACCCGCCCCATGCTAAATCTAGCCCAGAAGTGTAAAAGATAATGCGCCGTGATGGCAATGATGCGCCCTGCCTGATACCATGATTTTCGTCAAGTTACACGCAGCCGATCCGATTGGCTATCCCAAGCCGGATACCTTTGTGTGCATTTCCTTGTATCCAAAACTCCAGGCGCCGTCCAGGTTCCGAGATTTAATGAGGATCAAAACTCCTCGTCATCATCATTAACCTTCTTGTCCGATGGTCCTTCCTTCCTGATTGGAATCTTTATTCCTTGGCCAGCGAAGCATTTGCTCAAAAGGGTGCTTTCACACACACCAGGGAACTTCTTAGCGGAGTATACTTGGAAGACGTCACTGAAGCACTGGGCCAAGACTGGGGACTTGCCCATGTTTACCGCCGAGTACCCAGCCGACGGCTGGCTAGCGCGCTTGGCTACACTAACGCAAGTGAATCGTAGCCTTGAACAGAGAGCGTCAGCAACACTTTCCGCTCATACACATGTGAGCGCAACTTACCTGAAATGGCCCTCGGTACGAACACTCAGGTCCTGCAAGACAAACCAAACGCCTACATTGTCTTCCGTGTCATTCAGGCGGAAAGCGCTAGAGGTCAAGCTTCCTATCAAGTTGCGAGTGAACATTCCCTGAGGCTGAGCGGCAGCCATTGACATAGAGCCACGCTGTTGGCCGTAGGCGATATCAGCCTGAGATGGTACCGTGGACGAAGCCTGCTGCGGATAGTACTGGGTTGGAGGCGCAAAGGCAGAGTTTGTGGATTGATAGCCCTGAGGAGGAGCTATTGTCACAGTCAGTGTCTTGTCTGAACACCCTTCCTTCGGCTGGAACTTACGCTGATAGCCTTGGTATTGGTATTGGGGTGGTGAGGTTTGTTGCTGGTGTCCGTATGGTATTCCGGGACCGTTGTAGTGGGGCATGAGTTGAGCATAGGGAGACACATCGCTCCTGATATCGTGGTAACCAGCCGGGGTAGTAGTCGAGATGGATGATGTGTTGGAGGTGTGCCGCACCAGGTTTACCTCCTGGTCACCAGCCTCATTCCACAAATCAACATGTACAATAAGGTGTTCGTGGTCAATTGCGCTGCAGGACGGCAACCATTAGCACAATGTCAAACCTGAAGGCAGACAAAACAAGCACAACTTACTTGACATCGGGAATAGCCCCGGTACGGGGATCAAAGACATGTACTTTGACACAAGGGGGAGGGGTAATGGGGCGTCGGTCCTGGAGGGGTTGTGAGTGTTCAGGAGCGAAGAGCAAGAGCGCAGCGGGGATTTTTTACCTTGTCGCCGAATCCGCACATGCGCGCGCGTTGAGGCTGCTGTACAACTTCGAGCCTGCGGAGGCGGGGTTAGTCGTCGATGATGTCCATTTTCCCGAGCTCGAAGTGGACAAACCTAAATTTTCTACCAAAGTCGTCAAGCTTGGAGATACTAGGCAACTCGCCAGTCGACTTAGGAGC
The DNA here is from genome assembly GCA_036785755.1 of Colletotrichum ledebouriae. NCBI lineage: Eukaryota > Fungi > Ascomycota > Sordariomycetes > Glomerellales > Glomerellaceae > Colletotrichum > Colletotrichum ledebouriae. Next base: position 23,159 of record JAVHLU010000956.1, read on the forward strand.
CGTGGCGGAGGGAGGAGCTGAGGCACCAGGTGCACTTGGAGCAGAGGGCAGGGTAATACCATTAATGGCCACGTTCGATGCCATATTGGATGGTACTGGAGCGGGTGGAGGATATGAGATGGGAGGAAGTTGTGGCATCTGATTCGGAGGAGGAGGATGAAGGTGAGCGGCAGACGGATGATGTTGATGTTGATGTTGCTGATGTTGCTGGGAAGGAGGAGGCTGTTGTTGAGCGTAAGGATTCGACGGCATGGGATAGGCCCCAGCGACGTGATGCTGCTGGTCGTAGTTCATGTTTTGGTCGTCGCGCGGAGTGTTCGAGTTGGTCGAATAAGTGTTATCGCGAACTACACACTACCTTAGGAGAGTGGAAGTTAGCGAGGGGAGATCGGCGGATACTGCGCAAGAGGGACGAACCTTTCAATTCCGTAAGGATGAACCGATGCAAATTGCGCCGCGGGTTTGGGAATAGGCTGCAGTGGGCAAGGGATGTAGAAGACGGGCCAGGTCAGGTTCATATAGCAGAATTTGGGTTTTGGAGATGCTCGTGCTCCCAAGTCTTGTTGCCGCTTGCCGCAGGACGCTTTTATTTCTCGGTACCGTGGTAAAGTGGGAGTTATGGAAGGTGGACGCAGACGCAGAGGAGAGACAAGCTGGAAGCTCGAGAATCCCAAGCCAGCAGCTACCGACGCAAGTCGCTGAGCAATTGGAGATGAGGGGGGGAGGGGAGGAAGGGAGGGGTGTAAGTGGTGGTCTGTGCAGCTACCTAGTCCTGGCTGGCTGTCGTAGACGGGACTGAAAGAGTGGTCCAAGTGGAGCCGTAAGGGGCCCTGTTCGAATGTATCTGTCTGTATTGCCTTACGTAAGGCATCGAGGCTCGCAGAGTTAGTTCCCAGTTGTGTCTCTGGTGACTTAAGCACCTACCTAAATAGCTTATGTTCCTAGGTACCTTGGGTATAATAAGGTGCCATGGGTGAAAGACCGGGAGCAAAAAAATACACAGCAGTGATAGCACATTTGACTTATGAATTGAGACCGACACTGACACCGATATGGGTGGACTCTGCAAGAGTCCGACAGGAGGTGGCACCGAAGTACGGTAGTGGAAAGTGACGGGAGTTTGCCTTGCACAATCGGGCGGACATCACTGGCCACGACAGGGCTTTGGCGGGCTTGCAGGGTCCCCATCCATGGATCGCTGCCAGCTGAGAGCCGACCGTTGATAGTTATTGGGTCTGCTTTGGCATTTAGGCGGTTTACTCCATCCCTACCTTTGGGATTCTGGCCTATGTTTGAGGAACTGTGTTCATGTGTGTATGTACGAACAAGGTTCACTCACGGTAGAGGTGGATGTAAGGTAAGATACGCAGTAAAGGAGATGTAGATGCCCGTAACAAACATCCGTTGAAACAGAACACCTATGGGCGCTCCGTGCGGAACAGCCGCGGGGTTTACCGGCTCTGCCTGCATGCTCTGGGTTTTTATTTTTTTGCTTTTCCCACTGAGGTGGGTTGCGGTCACGGTGGATATGGACGATGCGCGATGCGGAACGGGTGATAGCCCGCCAGCTACTAGCGGCCATAGTCGTCGCCATGGCCACTTCAATCCACCTTAGACGAGCCTTTCGCTTTGCTTCCTAGTAAATGTGCAGATGCTGCCCATACCTCTTAGTAATCTTTCTATCTAGAGAAAATCAGGGTCTTTTCCACACTGAATAATAATAATAATAAAAATCAGTAGTAACTACTAGCTTTGAAATAATTTTAATTAAAGTCTTAAATTAAGATAGTTTAAATAAGCTATAACTTTACTAAATAATTTAAAGTTATAAAAGTCATAGTTTAAAGTACTCTGTTTGAATATAATAGTAAAACTATAAGTATTTTGAAATAACTTAAAACTAAGTTATTAGAGTAATTTAATAATACTTCTACTTTACTTATAAATACTTCTATTATAATATACTACTTAAAATATTTAAATACTACTAGTTTATTACTTTTTAATACTAGTTTATTTCAAAAGTAGAAATAGTTTTATCTCTTAATAATTAAAGTTATATAATAGTAATAATACTTTAAGAGAAAATAATTTAAGTAATGAATAAAAGTAATGTAAAATGTATAATAATTTTTTTAAATACTCTTCAATATAATAGTATTTTATACTCTATTTTATTATTATATTTTTAGGGTGCTATAACTCTATAAATATAAAAGATATAATCAAATCAGTAGTATATTTAAAACTCTCACTAAAAGTAGCGTATTTGAAGTGATATATTGTACGCACGGACCTTATATAAGTATAAGGATTAATTTATTTCTAAAGAAATAATAAGATTCTAAAATAAGACTTAACTATTATTATAGCGGCATTTTATATATTCTTATTACTAAAAATAGTAATATATATGTATTAAAGTACGTATGAACCTTGTTAGGCCTATAGCTATTCTATAATTAATATATAAGTATATATAAAGCCTTTAGAAAAGATATTCTATATATATCTATCTTTTTCTCTACTTTCTAAGTAGCTAAAATAATGTAATATATATATATATATATATATAATTCTATATCTAGATTTTTTCTTTATTTAAATGTAACGTTAAAATACTAGATTTATTTATTTTATTATATATTCTTCTAATACTTAATTAATTAAATACTTTTATATTCTTTTATCTCTTTATATCTATTTTACTTATTCCTATTAAGCTCGGAATTACGCCGCAACCCCTTCGCAAAAAGATAATAACAAATTCACCTAGTTCGCAGGTATAATTCGGGAAATACTATATAGGTATTTTAACTTATACCCTCTACTAGTTAAAGAAAATAATATAAGAACCCTATATATTCCTACTACTCGCAAGCAAACCCTCTAAATATTATAAGGTCGGACGCGTACTATACTAGGGCTAATTATATTAGAGCTAAACAGGCTACTAAGGCTCTCGTAGCCTAGAAACGCCCTCGCTAAACCTTCTAGTAAGGTACTATAAAAGCTACTATATAAGATAACTCCTTAACTTAAAAAGTTAACCTTCTAGTAAGGTACTAAAGGTAAATATTATTATATAAGAGGTAACTCCTTAACTAGAGAGGTCTTTCCTAAGAGGTTCTTATAGCTAGAAGCATAAGAAGCTCTGCTGCGAGCAGGGCCTTATGCCTCTCCCTTATCCTCATCCTCATCCCTATAACCCACGACAAATCCTCATTACTTATTCCTATATGTACTAGATAGTACTTCAGAAATTTGAAAGTTAATATAGTAAGATTAGTAAGCTATATAATAGCATTTTAATATATTAAGTTTTTTCAGTATTAAAAGAAGAGGTTTAAGGCTAAAAGAGCATATATAAAGTAAAATAAAATACTAGATTCTTAGAAGTAAGAATATATACTATAGGAAATAGAGTAAAGGTTATTACTTTACTACTTTATCTTTAGAGTACTATAACTCTCTAAATAAAAAATATATAGTAAAATAAAGTATATGTTTGAATTTAGCTCTTAGTTTCGCGTCGAATAGTGTATCTTTCGATATTATATAACTAGGGTTAATATATTCTAAATACCTTAGTAAAGTTAAAATTAAAGTTAAGGTTAAACTTCTAAAGCGAAATAAAGCGAAATAAAGCGCTATATCTAAGCGTTTTAGCTCTATATTATATACTATAGTCCGCACCCCTATAAATGCATCAGACTCGGGCACCACACCTATATATATTTTAAGGGAAAACTACGTATTTTTGAACATAGCTATAATTTATAATTATACCTGCTATATTACTTAAAAATTAAATCTAAATATATTGAAAAAAAAATCTAATTCTTATGATTATACTAATATAAAAAAGTCCTAAATTGAATATTATTTACTATATTATTATTATTACTAGAGTAGGTAACTCTTAAATACCCTTAATACGCCTACCTCTATTATAGTAATATACTTACGATCCTCTATAAATTATAGGAGGTTATTAATACTAGTAAGAGCTTTAATAAGCCTAAAATTAGGTATAAGACTTACCTCTTTAATATTATCCTCCTCCTCTAAGGTATAGATATATCTATTTATAAATAATAGTACTTAGTATTTATAATCCTCTAATACTCTCGTTATAACTTCCTCTATTATATAAGGCTCTCTTAGGGTATTATGCTCTTCTATAGGGTAAAGGAACTCCTCTAGTATCTTATAGGACTTAGTTAATATTACTACTTACTAAAAAAGGGTAGCTAAGCTATCTAGAGCTAGTTATTCTATTACTAAGGATATTAGAGTTACTAAATTAAGCTTAATAAGTAAAGAGTATCTCTAGTAGTTCTAAACTATTAATAACTCTAATATTAAGAAGAAGGCTTTAAATACCTAGTAAAATATAATTTATAGATCTATTAGCTTAACTAGATTAATAACCTTAGTATTTATAAGTTTATTTATAACCTAAGCGAGGAGGTTATATTAGTAATAGCTCTTAAAAGTATTAATAATCCCTTAGTTTATTAGCTAGTATTATAAGGTTATATTTAGTAGGAGAAACTCGATTCGAATATTTAGAAGTAGTAACTTTAACTCCACGCCTAATATATAAGTAGAGAAGTTATCTATAAATAGTAGGACCCTTTAACCTAGCTTCTAAGATTAAATATAGGTATAAAAGTACTATAGCTAGTCTTCTATAATAGATCCTATAAACTAGGCGTTCTTATTATACTTCTATATAATACTAAAAGCCTTAAAGTTAAAGCTATAAAGCGCGTATAGAGTCTTTAACTTTCTAACTACCTATATATAAAGAGGATTATCTCCTATTACATTAGTAGTAAGGCCTAGCGATATTTAGGATTTATCCCTCTTAAGCCCTGCTTTATAAGAAGTAGAGAGGCTACTTATAGGAAGTTATTACTAGTATAGTCCGGTCTTATCTATATTATATATATTAGATAGGGAATACTCTACTACTAGTAATTATAACGCTTTAATCCTCTTTATAATAGCTTTATTAATATTAATAGACGCTACCTCTCTATAAAAGATTCGCTACTATATATAATACCTCTTCTTAAAGAGGCTAACTTACTTATAGCTAAATACTAGAGGGTTCGAGAGGTTAACTAAATAATTTCTTATTTTAAGGATTAATATTTAAATAAAGCGTGCCTGCTCTTAGAGAAGAGTATTAGTTATCCCTATCTCTTAAGTTTTAAGCTTAACTTACTACTTATAGAGGAGGGCTTTAACCTTAGGCTATTAGGTAGTTATAATACGCTATATCTTAGGAGCTTCGATATTATTATCTTTAGTAAGAGGCTTCTACTTATAGTTAAGGTATTATAAGATATTAGGTTGCTTTAACTCTATATTATATACCCTCTAGGCGTATATAATTATTACTTATTAACTTAGATAAACTATCTATAAAGCCGCCTAGTTATAGAGGGTAACCCGCTACTAAACGCTTAATTTAGCTATTACGATAGCTTTAAAAAGTAGTCGTAAGAGGGGTTAGGAGGGTAGCGGAGCGAAAAATTTAATACTAAATACCCCCTGCTACCCCCCTAATTTAGCTCTATAGTATAACTAAATTCCCCTGCCTTATACCCTTATATTAAAGAAAATAGGAGGGTATATATATTATATAAATATATAATTTTTAGTATTTTACCTATATAAAATAATATAGGTACGATATCCGTATGCATTTAGAGGGTGATATCGCATTTGAGGGTTATCTATTTACAGGGGTGCGGACTATAAAGCGCTATTATATATATAGCTAAAACTACGCTAACTTTTTATATATATTAAAGCGCGCCTAAGCGTCTAAGAGGCTCTAGCAAAACTACTACTTACTTATACCTACCTTTTCCCCTAGCTTTTTAACGCTTTAGATATAGTATTTATCTATAAAATATATACTTATTAATATCTATATTTTCACCTCTATTCGCATAAGTTATATAATAAATAAAAAAGATTATTTTATTATATTATTCGTTACCTGAAATCTATCTCTATTATATTAGCGATTTTTCGACCTCTCTTTTAACTTTTATAGCTATACTAATAGGTTATAAGCCTAGCTTAGTACCTATTTAGCTTATAAGCCCCCTTAAGAGCAGCTCTTTCCTCTATATATATATTTCTATCCCTCTTAAGGGTATTATTTATATAAGAGAATAACCCTCTACTACTTATACTAAACTAAAATCCTATAATCTATATCGATATTCGTCTATTTAAATAACCTATATTAACGTTTTATTATGTCTCCCGAGTTATTTAATTACTAAGATTACCTAATCGGGCAACCTACGCTTAAAATTACTAATTATTTATATAATAAAGCCTTCTTTAATTACCTCTATAAAGCCCCTTATCTTCCTAACTATATTATACTAGCTAAGAGAGCTAAATAAAGCTATATAAAGCTAAATATTAAAGTCGAACTATCCCTAACTCCTTAAATACCCTTTAGAAATACCCTTAAATTAGTTAAAAATAACACTCTAAATTAATATTCTTTCTAAATTCAATTTTAACTAGTTTTCAAAGCGAATAAAATATAAAAGAATATATATAGAGATAAGTATAAAAAGAAGGATATATATTAACTTTTACCTATTATTTAATTATAAGATAAAAATATAGCAAGAGAGTTTTACTATATTTACTTAGAATAGTTAATACGGTCCACGTAGTGGGCGAAAAATATAGGTGAAAATCTATGAATTTAGAAGGTTTTCTCCTTAAAGGTAATAAGCACTTTTATAAGGGTTAACGCGTTTAGGTATATTTAACGCGTTAAACGCGTTAAATACGTTAGGCGCTATTAAGCGGGATAACTACGCTAAGCGCGTTTAGTACTAATTACCTATATAAGAAGAGAAAGGCGTTAACTGCGATACGTAGTATAAAATTTAACTTATACCTCTTATTATAGTAACGTGCTAATAAGTAGAGCTATGCTGTTATATATAAATAACCTTATTTTTATTTTATTTTATATATTTTATTATATCCTGCTTTAGGCTAAGGGAGTCTTAGGCGTAGTATCTGCTATCTTTAAGAGGTCGGGGTAGTCCTTATCCTCGTTATTAATAATCTCTTTATCTATAGCTAGGAGTTAGTTAATACTAATACTATAAATAGTAGCTAGTTAGATATTATCTTTATATTACTCTAGGAACTAGTAGCGAGATTTATTACTAACCTTAGGATATAACTTAGTAATACTATTATTTTTAATTATAGCGATTAAAGTAGCGAGGGAGGTAACGTTAGTATAAAAGCCTTAAAGGTCTATAGTATATTTATATTAAAAGTTAGCTACGTCTATAGCCTTAGGGTTATTAAGGTTTAAAAGGGTATAGATAGCGCCTAAGTTATTACTATTAACTATAGCTTAACTAATATATATATTATCCTTAGTATATATACTAGGAAACTCGTATCGTAGTATCTATTTAATAATAAAGAATAGTAATATAGCGCTAAATTCTAAGTTACTTAAAATTTATTTAGTTATAAATAAGTTAAGGGCGCGGATATATATATAAGCTAAGGATAATTAAGCTATTTTAAATAAGAATATATAGGGTAAGGCGTTTAGTATAGTAAGTAGTAATAATATTAGTTATATTAAAGAAGTAGACGTGCTAAAGGTATATATTAATTACCTCCTAAGTATTTAGGAACTTTATATAGGAATAGGTAAGGCAATAGAGGCTAGCGATATAAGTATAGGATTATTAGTAAGAAATAATAATCTTCTTAATACTAGATATAGCGTTAAGCGTCTTAGTAGCGCTAGGAGCGTTAGTAGCGTTAAAAGGGCTAATATTAGAGGAAGGGTTAATATTAGGGCGATTATCTAGGCCTATAGCTAACGCTATATACTTAGTAGATAACCTAGTAGTAAGGTATTATTTAGGGCTAAAGAAGCCTAGGCTCTCTTATATTAAGCCCTTAGGGATAGTTATTATAATAAACTTAAACTTATTAGTAGCTAACTTAATAAATTAGCCTAGGTTAAGAGTAATAGCGCTAGTATTAGTAATATAACCCTTAGAGAGCGGTATAGTTAGAGCGATCTAGGTTTTCTTATATCTATTAAGTAGGATAGAGATATAGCTAATATATTTACTATAGGCTCGTATTCCCTCGATAGCCTTAATAGTATTTATTATATTAGGGGTATCAATATTAGTAGCTTACTTCTTAGGAGTAGCTCTCTTATTAGTCTTATTTTAAGTAATAGGAGTTAATTTAGTACTAGTTATAATAATATTAGTTAATAGTTAAGGTTTAGTATATTTAGTAATATTAATAACTTAATTAAGTTAGCTAGTATTAAGGGATTATTTAGGCTAAGTAGTATTAATAGGTTTATTAGCTTAATTATATTTAGTAGTAATAGGTTTATTATCTCTACTTAAGGCTTCTCTAGACTTAATAGAGATAAGTAAGCTAGTAGCGTTAGTAATACAATATAAGTTATATTTAAAGGAGTTTTGGATAATATTATAAAGAGATAGCTACTTAAGGTTTAATATAGCGTTAGGAAATTAGTAATAGAACTTAATTTAGTTTATAAATAGTAGTTAGGTAATAAGGTATATATTAATACCTAGGTAGATAATAAATAAGGTATTAGAAATATTATAACTAGTTCTATAGTATTAAGTCTCTTAGTTAAGGGCGCGCTTAAAGATTTCTTAGTTATAAATATAATATCTAGGCATTTTTTAAGGGATCTTAATATTAAGTAGGTAGTAGCGAATATAGTTAAGGGTAATATACTTAGCGTCTTTACGTTTAGAGCGTTATCTATTTATAATAAAGTAATACCTAGGTATATATAATATAGGTTACTCTAATAACACTAAGCGCGTAATAATATAGAGCGTTAATAAGGGTCCTTAATATTTAGGAGAGGATAATAGTAATAAAGGGAGATATATAAGTATAATAATAGTAAAGTAACGGGGTTAAAGGTATTAACGCTTAGCCGCAATGCAATAGCGAGTGTCCCCTCTAGGGGTATTAATAAGAGCCCTCTTAAGGGCTATACTAACGATATGCTCTCTATATATAATAGAGTAGTTAAAGAAGGAGCGGGTTTTATTAATTATATTAATACTAAACTCTCTAGTAAGCTCTTACGCGTTATTAGTATTTAAGGGTATACCTCGCATAAGCTTAGCGTTTTTATATATAAGGTTTAGTATTAATATAATTAAGGGATAAGGATAAGGAAGAGGGAGAGGTATAAAGCCCTACTTATAGTAGTAGAGCTTCTTATACTTCTAGCTATAAGAACCTCTTAGGAAAGACCTCTTTAGTTAAAAAGTTACCTCTTATATAATAATCTTTACTTTTAGTACTTTACTAGAAGGTCGACCTTTTAGGTTAAGGAGTTATCTTATATAGTAGCTTATACCTTACTAGAAGGTTTAGCGAGGGTATTTCTAAGCTATAAGAGCCTTAGTAGCCTATTTAGCTCTAATATAATTAGCCCTAGTATAGCACGTATCTAACTTTATATAGTAATATTTAGAGGGTTTGCTTATAAGTAGTAGGAATATATAGGGTTCTTATATTATTTTCCTTGACTAATAGAGGGTATAAGTTAAAATACCTATATAGTATTTCCTAAATTATACCTGCGAACTAGGTAAATTTATTATAGTCTTTTTGCGAAGGGGCTGCGGCGTAATTCCGAACTTAAAGGTATTAACGCTCTTCTATAAAATATATATATAGAGGGAAAAGTATAATTAATACTAAGCGGGTAAAGATAGTAGTAATAACTAGTAGGGTTACCTAGTAATATAAATTTATTTTATATATATATACTTAAGCGCTAATCTTTTTTATTAATTAAATAAGAGTAGGGATCGACTTTCTAGTAAGGAGAGTAGTTATATTTATAAAGGTTCTTATAATACTAAGGGTAGAAGGAGTTTAAGAGGGAAGGTATAATAGATATAGTTATTTTTACTAATAAGATAGATATAAATATTACTATTATTAGGGTAAAGTCCTTAGATATACTAAGCGTGCTAAATATCTTTATTTTATAATAAGGCCTTAGTTATAATACTCTTTTTAGTCTACTTATTTATTTAAAGCGCTTTAAGTAGTAGGTTCCTTATTTATAATATATATCTTATTATTCCGCTAGGTTCTTACGAGGCTTTCCTCTTAAGCGCTTTAATAGTTTTTTACTAAGCTTTAATACTAGTTTAATACCTTATTAAATAGGTCTTTAAGCTTATACTTATCTATAGAGCTATTCTATCTCTTATTCCTTACTTTTAAATATAGTAATAAGTTTATTTATATTTATAATATCTTTATCTATCTAAATAATATATATTAATAAGTAACCTTTTTATTTAACTAGATATTATACCTTTTCTTATACGAGGGTTTACTTCTTAAGAATACTTTTAATCTTAAGATACTTATATACTTTAAGCTAACAAATATCGTTATCTTCCTTAATATTAACTAGACCTTAGTGATACGGTCCACGTAGTAGGCGAAAAATATAGGTGAAAATTCTATGAATTTCGAAGGTTTTTTCCTTAAAGGCGATAAGCCCTTTTATAAGGGTTAACGCGTTTAGGTATATTTAATATATTAAACGCGTTAGACGCCCTTAAGTAGGATAACTACGCTAAGCGCGTTTAGTATTAATTACTTACATAAGAAGAAAAAGGCGTTAACTACGATATATAGTATAAAATTTAATTTATACCTACTATTATAGTAATATACTAGTAAGTAGAGCTATATTATTATATATAAGTAACTAAATATAACCTTACTTCCTTTCTATTTTATACGTTTTATTATATCCTACTTTAGGCTAAGGGAGTCTTAGGCGTAGTATTAGCTATCTTTAAGAAGTTAGAGTAGTTCTTATCCTTATTATTAATAATCTCTTTAGCTATAACTAGGAGTTAGTTAATACTAACGCTATAAGTAGTAACTAGTTAGGTATTATCCTTATATTACTCTAGGAATAAGTAGCGAGATTTGTTACTAACCTTAGGGTATACCTTAGTAACGCTATTATTTTTAATTATAGCGATTAAGGTAGCGAGGGAGGCGATATTAATATAAAAGCCTCAAAGGTTAGTAATATATTTATACTAAAGGTTAGCTAAATCTATAGCCTTAGGGTTATTAAGGTCTAAGAGAGTATAAATAGCGCTTAAGTCGTTACTATTGACTATAGCCTAACTAATATAAGTATTATCCTTAGTATATATACTAGGAAACTTATATTATAGTATCTACGTAATAATAAAGAATAGTAATATAGCGCTAAACTCCGGGTTACTTATAATTTATTTAGTTATAAATAAGTTAAAAGTATAGATATATATATATATAGACTAAGGATAATTAAGCTATTCTAAATAAGCGCGTATAGGGTAAGGCGTTTAGTATAGCAGGTAGTAATAAGGCTAGTTATATTAAAGAAATAGAGGCGCTAAAGGTATATATTAATTACCTCCTAAGTAGTTAGGAACTTTATATAGGAACGGGTAAGGTAATAGAGGCTAGCGATATAAGTATAGGATTACTAGTTTATAATAATAATCTTCTTAATACTAGTAGTAGTATTAGGCGTCTTAGTAGAGCTAGGCGTATTAATAGTATTAAAGGGGCTAATATTAGATAAAGGATTAATATTAGGGTAATCCTCTAGGCTAGTAGCTAATACTATATACTTAGTAGATAACCTAGTAATAAGGTATTATTCTAGGCTAAGGAAGCCTAGGCTCTCTTATATTAATCCCTAGGGAATAGTTATTATAATAAACTTAAACTTATTAGTAGCTAACTTAATAAATTAGCCTAGGTTAAGGGTAATAGCGCTAGTATTAGTAATATAACCCTTAGAAAGCGCTATAATTAGAGCGATCTAGGTCTCCTTATATCTATTAAGTAATATAGAGATATAGCTAATACGTTTACTATAGGCTTATATTCCCTTAATAGCCTTAATAGTATCTATTATATTAGGGGTGCTAATACTAATAGCTTGCTTCTTAGGAGTAGCTATTTTATTAGTCTTATTCTAAGCAATAGGAGTTAATCTAGTGCTAGTTATAATAATATTAGTTAATAGTTAAGGTTTAATATATTTAATAGTATTAGTAGCTTAGTTAGGTTAGCTAGTATTAAGGGATAGTTTAAGCTAATTAGTATTAATATTTTTATTAGCTTAATTATATTTAGTAGTAATAGGTTTATTATCTCCGCTTAAGGCCTCTCTAGAATTAATAGAAATAGGTATATTAGTAATATTAGTAGTATAATATAAGTTATATTTAAGGGAGTTCTATATAATATTATAGAAGGATAGCTACTTAAGGTTTAAGATAGCGTTAGGAAATTAGTAATAAAACTTAATTTAGTTTATAGATAGTAGTTAGGTAACTAGGTAAGTATTAGTACCTAGGTAGATAATAAATAGGGTATTAGAAATATTATAACTAGTTCTATAATATTAGGTCTCTTAGTTAAGGGTATATTTAAAGATTTCTTAGTTATAAATATAATATCTAGGCTTATTACGAGGGATCTTAATATTAAGTAGGTAGTAGTAAATATAATTAAGGGTAATATACTTAGCGTCTTCGCGTTTAGAGCGTTATCTATTTATAATAAAGTAATACCTAGGTATATATAATATAGGTTACTCTAGTAGCGCTAAGCGTATAATAACGTAGAGTATTAGTAAGATTCCTTAATATCTAGATAAGGATAATAGTAATAAAGGGAGATATATAAGTATAATAATAATATAGTAACGGGGTTAAAGGCGTTAATACTCTTTAGCGAAATATATATAAAGGGAAAAATACGCTTAATACTAAGCGGGCAAAGGTAGTAGTAATAACTAGTAGGGTTACCTAGTAGCATAAATTTATTTTATATATATATACTTAAGCGCTAATTTTTCTTATTAGTTAAATAAGAGTAGGGATTAACCTTTTAGCGAGGAGGGTAGTCGCGTTTATAAAGGTTCTTATAGTACTAAGGGTATAAGGAGTTTAAAAGGGAAAGTATAATAAGTATAGTTATCTTTACTAATAGGATAGATATAAATATTACTATTATTAGAGTAAAGTTCTTAGACGCGCTAAGCGCGCTAAACGTCTTTATTTTATAATAAGGCCTTAATTATAATACTCTTTATAGTCTACTTATCTATTTAAAGCGCTTTAAGTAGCGCGTTCCTTATTTATAATATATATTATATTATTCTACTAGGTTCTTATAAGGCCTTCCTCTTAAGCGCCTTAGTAGTCTTTTACTAGGCTTTAATATTAGTTTAATACCCTGTTAGATAGGGTTTTAAGCTTATACTTAATTATAGCGCTATTCTATCTCTTATTGCTTGCTTTTAAATATAATAATAAGTTTATCCGCGTTTATAGTATCTTTATCTATCTAAATAGTATATATTAGTAGGTAACCTTTCTATTTAACTAAATAATATACCTTTCCTCGCGCGAGGGTTCGCTTCTTAAGAATACTTTTGATCTTAAAATACCTATATGCTTTAAGCTAATAAATATTATCGTTTTCCTTAATATTAACTAGGCCTTAGTAGTTATTTTAATAGTTAAATAGGTTACTACTAGGGGCTAGTACTAGTATAAGTTAGACGATAGATATAACTAGGTGAATATTTATATTAAGTAGAATATCGAGGTAATATACTAACTTACTAACGTATTTAAGGACCTTAAATAGAATATACTAGTAGCTATACTTTAGGTTTAGTTATCCTAGTAGATAATATCCTAATCCTATCTTAAGATATACCTAGTCGCCTAGCTTAAAGGTAATAAAACGATATTTTTTATTATACTATTCCTTTATATATAGCTAGGCTATTATAATTAAAATTTTCGCTTCCTCCTAGAAGATTTTAAGTTTATTTTAGGGTTAGTATTACCTAAGATATTTAACGCATTATTAGTATTTTTACTATATAGGATTTAGTTTAGTAAATAACTAATAACTTATAAGTAGGCGTTATTAAGGTTATATTAAAAGCTTAGTAGTAATATTACCTAGTTATTATTAATAAGGTTAAGAAAGCAACGAATAGCTAGTTTAATAGTTTAATTTTTATATTCTAAAATACCGTTAGTTTATAGATAATATACTATTAAGAATCTTAATTTAGTATATAATTCGGCCTATAGTACGGTCTAAAACTTTAAAAGGAACTTTTAGTTATAATTAGATATAATAGCTTTTAGTATTCCCTAGTTACTACGCTAGAAGTTATAAAGAAGGAGGTATCCCTAGATCTTAGTAGTATATATTAAGTAACCTAGGATAAGAAGAGTTACTTTAGAGAACTTATTAGTTATAGTAAGTATTATATTAAGAAGTAGGAAGTTCTCTACGTTATAGCCTAAATACTATAAAAGTATTTTAGGAAGTCTAATAATAAAGTCTATAGTAATTATATAGAAGGGAATAGCTAGTATTAATATTAGCTATATTACGCTAAGTAGTAATTAACGTTCTATACTTATAGTTCCGTATTATAGGTATTTAGCTATATAATTATTAACTTATCGTTTAAGATATAGTATATAAAAGTATTTATTAATAGCTCTCTACGTCCGTTCCTTACTAAAGTAATAGTAGTTATTATAAGCTTCTTTAATAAGAGGCGTTACTAACTCTTTTATAATATAGAGCCTTTATTTATTAGTATAGGGGTTAATATAGTAAAGAAGACTATTATATATAACGAAGTTAAGGTCTATATTATTTGCTTTTTTATAGAGTATCTTATATACTCTACTCTAGGACTTAGAGTTAGTATATAATTAGATAAGCTTAGTCTTAAAGTCGTTATTAAGAGATACCTCCGTTATAAAGTTAATATTTATTAGTATATTATCTTATATCTTATTAAGTTTCCTTATATCTTTAATAGGGATTTCTATTATAAGTATATATAATAACGTATCCGCTATAATATTTAACGTTCTAGGGATATAATAATATACTAGGGAGAGCTAGCTAAGATATTTTAATAATAATATAAGTTATAAGTTAGACCTCGTCTTATCCTCTAACTATAGCGATATTTATTTGATAATATTATATATTACTAAATAATTAGTAAGTATTATTATAGGGTCTCGTCTTAATAAATATAATATTAGCTAATACGTTTTTACTACCTATACTAAGTAAGTAACTTCGAGTTTAATAAGCTAATACTTCTATTTAGCTTAGTTAAGGGCCTTATTAATATAAGTAATTAGATATATATTAGTATATTTAATAGGGTTATAAGGTTTCTATTTAACGTAGTTAACTAGCTAGAAGATTAGCGCGGAGTATCTATATTCCTTTAATAAGTTAAGCTATATAAATAACTACTTATTAGGGTTATAATAGAATAAGGTGTTATTTGCTATTAAGGCGTTCTTAATATTATTAAAGCTAGCTACTTCTTCTAGTATAGGTTTAAAACTTATCTTTTAATAAAAGAGCCTTCTTATAGCGCCTTTATCCTTCCCTTAAGCTTAGGCTTAGGTAAGTAACGTAGTTTTATACTATTAGAGCGGTTAAATATAATAACTATAGCGTAGTATTATATATTATAGAAAACTAGTTATACCTATCTAATATTCGAGCTAGCGGAGGTTATAGGGGTACTTAATCTTCTTAATAGCGTTAATATAGTCTTAAGTATTTAATAGTCTAAAGGTATTAATAGTAAAGCTAAGTAGCTTAATAGAAGGATATCTCATAAATAACTTCTTTACTAAAAGTAAGAGTCTAATATCTATAAAGAGTTTAAGAATTATATTAAGGTACTTAAGGTAAGTATTAAGGTCCTTCGAGGTAATAATAATATTATTAATAAATGTGTAGGTATATTCCTTATATAGTTATAGGAGTCTATTTATAACGTATTAAGTATAAGCAAGCGAATTGCAGAATCCTATAAGTACTACCTTCGAGCGTTCTTATCCCTAGTAGCTGATTATAATAAATCGATCTTAATATTCCTTCTTAATAAGAAATTAATAAAAGAAGGATTAAGCGTTAACTATAGTAATCTATAGTTTATTATAAAGGCGTTTAATAATATCTTATTATAGTAGTATAGGGTATATATTAGGGATTATAGCTTTATTAAGAGTATATAGGTCTATAACTATATAACCTTTATACTTACTATTTATAATTCGCTATATAGCGAATATAGGGGCTCTGAATAGTATAGGTCTAGAGTTACCTTATTTTATATAGTTTTAAGTATAGAGCTTATCTAAAGTTTTATTAATAAGTTTCTTGTTTTCTTTACTAATAAAATAAGGTTATTATCTAATATTTATATTCTACTATCCTTTAATAAGTTTAAGCTTAAGGTATTAATCTTTTAGAAGGTTAATTAGTCCTTAGTCCTTCTAAATAGTAGGGTAATATAAGATAACCTCTTTAAGGCGTTATATAGCTTTAGCGTCTTAGTTATAGATATATATACCTTCTTTAGTAATAACTACTAATAAGCTTTTAGGCTTAGTTATACCTATCTTATTATTTAGGTTAATATTCCCCTTATAGATATCTCTGCTATTTAGCGTTATATTATTATTAGTTATACTATAGTTAGTAAGCGCTTTCTTACTAGTTAGGTTAGAGATTTCTACTTATTTATTAACTAATAGTTCTAATAGCTAAGCGAGTATTATAAGCTTGCGATTAGAAAGGCTAAAAATAGTATAATATATTAGATCCTTATATTATAATATTAAAAAGGCTATTTATAGTTAATTATAAGTCTTTAGTTTAAGGTATCTATTAGACTTAAAGGGCGCTAGGGTTCTAAGCTTAGTACCTCGTTTAACTTTTAATAGGTAAGGAGCGTTATTCATAATAGGAATAAGTAGTGAATTACCTATATATATATATATATACCCTTCGTGCTTTAGGCTAAATAGAAGGGACTCTATTTTACTAATAGTATATTAATTTAAGTAGCAGAGCGATTATATAGCGCGATAGTTATATTTCTTATAGTATATATATTATTAACTTTTAAAGGGACTTTTAAATAGATCTAAGAGGGAATTTAAATATTCTTATAGGATATAATTTAGATATATAATTCTAAGTTTAGAATATTAAGCCTATTAGGTATATTAAAGTCTTACCCTATAAGTAAACTAGTATCTAAATATAAGATAAGCTATATACTTATATAAAGCTTAGTAGTTATTATATAGCTATTTCGTTATTATCTTTATATAAGAATTATAAAGGTTACCTAGGTAATAGTCTTAAGGCTTCTTATACCTTAGAGCTTAAATACCTTAGGTTCTCTTAAGAGGGTATAGAACTATTATAAGTAGGCTTTGCTTATAACTAAGCGGTCTGCGCTAGTATTAATATAGATTATAATTAGTAGTCCGTTATAATAGCCCAGGATAATAATCTTAGCGTATATATAGCGGTATAAATATATAACTATATATTACTATAGCTTAATAGGACTAATAAGTATTATATTTAGCTAAGGGGATAGAAGGGTCTAATATAAGAAGATACCCTTAAAGTTAGTATATAGCTTAGCGTTATAAAAGTAGGTTTTATATAAGTAGATTCTAAGATCCTTAAGGAGCGAATTTTAAAAGGAGTTAATATTAAATATAGAGTACTTATCCTTATATCTAGGGATATAATCTAGAAGGTATTTATAATAATAAGCAGGTTAAGTAACTAGGTTAATATACTCGGGATCGTCTTCCTATTACTCTTAGTTATCCTCGTTATTAATACTAATAACTAAGTCTTCTTTATATAAGTCTAAATCCTCGCTAGCTTTAATATACTAGATATAGTTAAAGTTACCCTTATCTAATGAAGTATATACTTCCTCTTCTACTTACTTGCAACTAGTACCCTTATTTATATAGGCTAAAGGGTAAATAGGTAGTTAAGGATACTAAACGTATTAACTAAGCTATTTATATTAGTATTTAGGCCTTTATTATTAGTTAAACTAAATTTCCTTATAAGTAGATAATAAGAGTTTAGTAGTTATATTAGTAGCTTGCTTTATAGGTCTTAATAGTAATAAGCTAGATATAGTCTCTTTTAGGTTTATATAGTATAAGTAACGAGTAGCTATAATATAGCCTATCTTTAAGGTCTCTTTTAGTAATAATTATATTACTAAGGTTCTAGCATAAGTCGCCTTAATAAATAGTTAGACTAATACTTACTAGGATCCTTTAGTAACTATTTAATACTAGCTAGGGACTATCTTCTATAGGCTTATAATAAACTTATTATAGTTTATATTACTAGTTAGCTAAGGAATACTAATACCTAGTTCTATATCTATCTTATTATATATAATAATTAGTA